>PVJO010008214.1:13334-76691 GCA_004026905.1 Hystrix cristata | reverse complement strand
GAATTCTTGGGGTCTTCTATGTAGAGTATCATGTCATCTGCAAATAATGATAGTTTAACTTATTGCAAATAGGGAGGGGTGGGTGAATGGAAGGGAGGGGAGGGGAAGGGGGGAAGAGGGGGGAAAACCAAGATGTATCATGTACAGGTACAAAATAACCATGTTGATTATGATCATTATGTATGCAATGTACCAATACATGTTCTTGGTAAAAAATAATAAAAAAATTTAAAAAAAAAAAGACATACAGAGACTAGTAGCCCATCGTCACACACTCAAGTCCCCTGGTCCTGTTCCACCAACTTCCCTCAACGGCCGCTTTCTCTAGGTTGCCTGCAGGGCTCCTAGTGACTGCTGACACCTTAGTCCTTAAGTAAATGTGCCAGGCAGCTGGAAGGAGGGAGTGCAAAGGAGAAAAGAACACACTTTGTTTGCGAGTCAGCTGCTTTTCAAGTCTCCACCAATGAGCAGCACATACAACATGTACCTGTGAGGGAGACTGGAAAGTATAAAATGATAGCTAGGCAAACTGTCACACCAACGTTACAGGGGTCTCTTGCTCAAGAGCAAGAGGAAATGGGTATTGGAGGAAGGGAAGGAAGTCTCTGCCCTTCTCGGCAAGTGTTCTTCCAATGTCGGGGCACTCCAGAAGATCAGAGTTGGCCCTCTGAGAGTCTGGAGGAACTCAGCTGTTGGGCTTGCTCTAAGTAGCCACTAGGGCCATCAGGTCACGTATCTCCATAGGAGGTCTCATTTGGTCGAATCCAATCTTACATACTGCTAAGCAGCTATTCGGTGTGTTAGACAAAAATTTTAAGCTGTTGAAACGACCCTTAAAAATATTCTTTTTCAATTCAGCCATTAGGAAGAGGCATTTTTCTCGCTATGATATGTATTTTGCACCTATGAAAGTCAAGCATATGAGGATGTCCCCACGACAAAAGCTCTGTGGGCTGTGACCCACCTTGGGAGCAGCATGTGGACTTCTTCTGACTCTGGGCACAGAGAAGGTGAGTGGAGAGCAACACCTAAAAGGCCACCATGAGACTCCCCACTTTCTCTCAGACTCTCAGTCTCTCTGGTCCACCATACAGTTCAATTTAGTAAATTAAAT
Source organism: Hystrix cristata (assembly GCA_004026905.1). Lineage (NCBI taxonomy): Eukaryota > Metazoa > Chordata > Mammalia > Rodentia > Hystricidae > Hystrix > Hystrix cristata. Next base: position 75,577 of record PVJO010008214.1, on the reverse strand, counting down.
CCATGTAGGTCACTTCACCAAACTCATCATTTCGGATGTCTGGTTTTAAGTCTAATAAAAATGTTAATATATATAGAAGGCAGCCCAACCAGGGTAAGCGTGTGGGTGTTATCGACACATTTCTAGACAGACTCTCAGACCAGGTTGTTTCTCTAAGGCTGCATCATCCCTCGGCTGTCAGAGCCTCCACTACATTGTTTGCTGGTATTTATGCTGCTCACTGGGGCCTCAAGCTTCCTTAATGGTGGAATTTCAGACGCATCATCAGGCAGTGGAAGCAAGATTATTTTTAGGGGACAAGTATTCTCATTGCTCTACACAAAATCAATCTGCCTGCTTCTGCAGAGAGCTTCGGCTTGAGATTCTGAGTAGTTTTTCATTTCAGTTGCTTTTATATTTTTAAGAGAATATTGAACTGTTTCCACGGTGACATTTCATAATCTCAGAGTCTGGAGCAAAAAAAAAAAAAAAAAGCCATCGTAGCAAAGCTGGAGGAACAGTGGGTTTCTACATAAATTACCCGCAGTTTTGACAGTGCTGTCCAGCTCCCATGTGCCGCCCACTCAGAGACCTGTAGATGGTACAGAGGACCTAAAAGAACAGGAGACAAGAGCCCCAGGAAACTCTTATGTCCTGGAAAACCCAGGCAGTAATAGAAAATTACTGATGTCTTTGAATAATCTTAAAATTGTACCTCTTTATTCCCTTTATTTTTATTTTTCTTAAACCTGAGCGAGCTATTATTTGTGGAGCTTTACCATTTTAATTTCTGACCCTAGAACAAAGATACAAAAAAAAAAAGTGAGGGAGAAAATAAAAGCTGAATTTAAACACAATATGTTTCCATCCCCCAAACACACCAAAATATGGCTTGTCAGTTCTGGTTAGCAAGTGTGAGAGGGAGAAAGCTACAACTTAAATTCCAGCTTCTGGTCCTCGCTATGCCAAAAACTAGCAGTAACCGTGGGTAAAAGAAAAGCTAATCACTTTGTCTACATATACGTGTAGGGAGCAAGCATTTTAAAATACCCTCTGCTACAAAATTGGGTTTTGCTTTGAAAAATGGTTTCAGAAAAAGATAATACGTTCTATTATATGGCTAAATAAATTTAGAAAAGGCTGTGTATCCTCCCACCCCATTATAGGATCACATTTTTCAATACTGCATTATACACAAGCTCTGGGAAGACGGATGATGATTTAAAAAATGAAATGATTTTTGAATTTGATCAAATATATATGTATATGTATGTATTTTAATCTGGTTTGCATTTAGAACTCTCATAGAATTAAATTTTCTGTGGAACATAGCTTGACAAATTCTAGATTAAAATGATAATTAAAGACCATGGTGGTTTTTAAATATTGGAATTTTACGACTTGGTAATGCTCCATTAAGTAGCACATCAAGCCCTTGGCCGTGCTGTGCTAACTGATGTTCATATGATGACCTATGCAGTTTGAAGATCCTGAAGGGCAGTTTGAGCCAACAGAGAATGATTAAATTCATGCCCTTTGCAGTTGAAGACTGGGCACATTTTATATTTGGGTCTTAAATATCACTAGCCTGTGCGTGTGTGCGTGTGTGCGTGTGTGTGTGTGTGCATGCGTATAAGCATATGCATGTGTGTGTCTGTGTACTCTTAGTAAATATCACTAAAAGGTGGAAGTTTTAAACTATATATAGTTACAGTTGTACAAGCCTTAAACACTCCTAGAGTACAAGTCTTAAACACTCCTAGAGGGAAAAATGAAGTGGCACCCCAAAATCCTTCTGGTAAGTTTTTATGTAAGCCTCTCCTCCTAACGTCCACTGGCAAAAGCACTTGAATGTTCTTTTCCTTCACCCCATTCTCCTCATTTCTCTATAAACCTCAGACTGTCGTTTCCTTGGCAGATCCTCAGTGACTGCGACCAGTTCACACCCTTTCAACACCACCAGGCAATGCCCCTGTCTGTTTCTCTGTCCCTCCTTCTGTCTCTCCCTCACCCCTCTACTTTGCGCTTTTCTGGTTATAGTCTGCCCTCTCTACCCAGTCTGTAAGCTGCCTGAGGGCAGAGACTATGGCTGCTTTTGCCTGCCAGTTTTACCTCCAGTACTTAGCACAGTCTTTGGCACATAAAAGGTGCTGAATAAATATTTGAATGAATGAATAAATGTTCTCTTTCCACTTCTTCCTGAGAGCTTACTCCTTGCAGATTTTTCATCAAGTCTGCACACCATAAATATACCACACAGCTAGAGCTGTGTCTGTCCCCAACCTTGTGTGTGAACCGAAGCAAGTGACAAACGAAAGGTCAGAAACCATCTCCCTGTTATGGTCCGTTCCTCGCTGCTGGCCACACACAGTTGTTTGCCTGGCTTGGCTCGATTTCCAGGTTCTGCACCTGACTCTGGAGCTGCCCAACCCTCCCTACCTTGCTCCAGCAGTAACACGTGTGACTTGACTACCTGGTGTCTGACCTCATGCCTCTGCAGACACCCACAGCTCCCCAGGGCTGCATTCCCCAGTCCTGGCTTTGATCTCAGTCCCTTCAACCTGCCGCCACCCATGGACCAGCATGATGGAATGATTCACTCAACAAGATTTGCCTTCGGAAACGTAGCCCAAGGACAAGATTATGCCTAGATTTAAATATCCAGACTGCCATTCTTTCCTGCTGCAGTGATGCAAGAATTGTGTTCTGTGGGGTTTTTCCAAACCTATGCTGATGCACTCGGCAGTCTCCATAGCTTTATTGGACACTCTGAACGGCCTGGGTTCAATTCTTTAGCTATTCCCTAGCTGAACTTGGCTGACAGCCCTGTTTCCTGGGATCCTTCTCCTCTAAACCCGAACATGGAGATCCTGGGAAGAGAGAAAGCTAAATAAAGGCCAGTGGTGGTATTTACTTAGAACAGATGGCAACAGAATTCCAAGCTCTCTCTCTGAGCATTACTCCAGGAGAATTTTCTGGGTCTGATACAGCTGAGAAAGGATGAATTCAGACACATTCGCTCTCTGGGCTCATCTACAAAGAGCGTGTTAAAAACTCATTATTCATTTTTAAAAATAGAGACCTGTGCAATGAATTCCACTGCTATGTTCATAGTGTGTGCAACAGCATCTATTGGAGAGAAACCAGACTAGGTGTCTGGAGATTTGCATTCTACTTCCAGCTTGGAAAAGTTACTTAATTTGTCTGCTCTCATTTTCCTTGTAATTCCCTCTGCCTATAGTTTCCTTACATTACTATGACTCTAATAACACACCCAGCTTAAAATAATATGGGTAGAAACAAAAGCTAATATTTATCTAGGGCTTATGTGTACCAGATACTCCTTAAAGAATTCTGAGGTATTCAGCTATTTATTGCATGAATAAATAACTGTGAAACAGAAGGATGAATCCAAGTCCTTGTGAGAAACTTTTTTATTTTTTCCTACATATTCTAAGTTAGCTGCTCCCTCTCAAATCTGACTTCAATACTGCCCCTGCCGCTTTAGTAATAGATTTGTCCGAGTCCTGTGTACCACTAGATTGTAGGGTTCAAGTTCTTTCATTCATCTTTGTTTTCCCAGCACCTGGCCCAAATCTTGGCAAATAGAAGTATTCAATAACTGTAAGCCTGGTAAATGGCTCAAGGGCACTAACATGTAAGATCCACTGAGGACAGGGGAGGACTGGCATTGTCTCTTTAATCTTCTCTACTTCTCTGTGCTTAGACTCAAGCTTGGAAAAGGTAGATACTCAACAGCTACGTGAATGCATGAATGAATGAGCCAACAGACAAACTAATGAACAGTAAGGAATCTACTGACAAAGCCATAGGGGTAAAACTGTGCAAGGCTCTGCAGAGCAACAGCAAAACTTGAAGCCGGTGGTTGTGGGTTTAAAAACACTCTGTAGACACCAGGAGTGGAGAGGGGCTTCTTGCACACTGTGCAAGGCAGCAGTTCGTGTTTAGCTGGATGGCTTATTCATCCTCTTTAAGTACAATCATAATAAAGGAGAATCGGATCTCAAGCTGCTACGAGGAATAAAAATTGGTATTTCTTCTCCCGAATAAGTAAGTCTCATTCAGAGCTTTGATTCTTTTGACTACTGGAAGTCCGTGATCAGTCACTCCAGGCGAGGCCCACATGCATGTCTATCTGGTGGGTTTGCAAGGGAATTGGGCAACACTGCTGCCACCACACAGATGGTATCTCTGCTAATTGGTCCGAATTGCGGCAGTTGCTACCACTATAATCTCCGTCTGCCCCGATGCCCCTCTGTATAATCTGCATCCTTTTATCTTTCTCATTTCGCGTTGGTTCCCCACTTTGCTTGGTTTTGATGCTAGGAATTACAAACAAGCATCAAATTGTATTTTAAATCTGCACAGCTCAGTCTTCTCAACCTGTCATTGACTTTCCCGATAGGATTCCTACTGAAAAAAATCCGGCGAGAGGACCTTCAGGTTCAAACAATCGAGAGAACGAAAAAGCTCAGGGATTGTCAATTATAGTAGAAGCGGCTTAAGCCTCTGGTTATGTAACAGAAAGAAATAAACAACAAAATCAAAAACTCCTAAAGCTGTGTTACACATTTGGAGCCAAGATTGTTGCATATCAGGCCATTTTGTTGACTTCTGAAAATTCATTCCTTACTAAGCTACAGCTCTGAAATGAAGAATCGTAACAGGATGTGTAGTGTAATAGAATAGATGGAGAGTTAGTTGACAGGTTTGGTGACAGCCATGCCCTTCCTAGTGGCCTTGAAAAACTTACCTATTTGGCTCTTTGAATTTCACAATAACTTTTCATGTTTTGTAAACTGCGATTTAGCCATTAAGCCCAGCAAAAGAGGGAAAGGGAGACACAGGCTAGAAATGAGAAATTCCTAAATGTTCCATCCCCTTCAGATCTCAGTACAAACACCTGTTCATAGAAGATACCAATAATAAAAATAATAATAGTGGTAGCCATTCCTGACATTTGAAGAGGTTCTTTGTGCCAGACACTGTGCTTCATGCTTTATAACCACTGCATCATTTAATTCTTATAGCTCTAGCATGAGGTGACTACTTTTAATCCACAAAATATCAATAAAGAGATATGGTTTAAAAGAGACTCAAAAACTGACTCCCCAAACTAGGTCAGATTCCCTTGTTATACTTTTCTTTCATATCAATTATCAAAGCTCATACTTACATATTTGTGTTACTTGTTCAAGGTCTGCCTTGTTTTAGATTATAAACTCCATTAGGATATATGCTGTCACTATTCGATTACTGTTGGTTCCCTTAATAACTACTTAATAAATAAGCTGATGTGTTCACTGATCTCACAACTGTAAGAACAGGGTTCCTGAAGCCATGGGAGGAGATGCTAGATCCTAGTCTAGGCAAGAAGTCAACCCTCAGAGTTTAGTTAGGGAGTTAGGGGTATCGATACTCAAGAGAGTTTCTGAAATAGGAAAGCGTTGGTAGATACACACAACCCAAGAGACGACAGGCACGTGATAAAATCCCCTTCCAAGGATGTTACAAGAAGAATGAGATTTTGGTTCCTAGAAGGTAGAAGAATGGTACACATTACCATTATCCAGGTTATTGCCTTCTGTGATTTCAGTTATGGTTAATTGTGGTCTAAAAATACTACATAGAAAATAAACAATTCATAAATTTTAAATTGTACAGTGTTCTGAGTAACATGATGAAATCTCATACTGATGTAGGAATAGGATGTGGCCTGAGCTGGCTGAGAGGATGAACACGACCTTGGGGGAATGACCTTGACCTGACATCAGCCTGGAGCATGAAATTCCAATCGCCCCTCTTCTCACAGGATCAGAAAACTCTCACGAGAACAGAATCCAAATAAATATGAATGGGGCCATGAGCTCTGCCCTTTTTCTTCCTACACTGCCTCTAGGGAAGGACCTCTCCCCGCTCTCCCATGGAAGACGGTATCTGCATACCTACCCAGCCCCAACGCTATCATGCCTTTTTGTGGTAACCCCTACTGTGCCTTTTAGGCCCAGTGCACATTTTGCTGTGTCTGTCGTTATGCTCAACTTTCCTTTTCTTCTTTTCTCTATAATTTTAAATAAAACTTCAGAACTACTTTTTGCCCCCCTCATTCAATTCTTTGCTTGAAGAGGGGAAGAATCCAGGAATATCGGAACCCATCTGATAACAATACTGTCCCAGTTCCTCTAGCTTAAGATGTGAATCATCCCTTTGCCCAGTGTATTATATATATATATTATATTTAATATATATATAGGGTTCAGTACTATCCATATCCCGAGGGTTTTAGAATATGCCCCATGCAGTTAAAGGGGGACTGTTGTAGTAGAAAAAGCACGAGCTTTAGAACCAGAAAAGATCTAGATTCAAACCTAAAAGTAGTAACTCGTAGCTGTATGATGTTATGCTTCTCAGATCAATTTACAATATCTTAAAATTACCAAAAATGTAGGAATAAATCTTGTGCAGTTGGTGAAACACTATCTACCTTTTGTTGGGTACAGTGTATCCACTAGATGCATGTATTAACACGTTACATGTATTAGCTCACATATACCCTACAGTGATTCTATGACAAAATATGTTACCAGCATTTTACAAAAGAGGAATGTTGAACTCAGAGAGCCCTACCTGTATGCCGAAGCAGGAGAGAGCAGAAGAAACTCGGTGGATGTAAGTTTCGAGATTCAGGCTGGAAAAGCAGTAACTACTGTTCCTTCTTTTCTGTACAGATCTCATAATGATCCCTTCAGTGAGGATAGGACCATATATTCCTCTTCACCTCCAAGTTATGAGTTCTGTTTTGGGAGTTAGAACACTAAGCGAAACATGGTTGCCTCCTCTTTCCAATTTTGAATGACCTTGAAGTTTGCTTTTGTTATTCTGATATTATTCTAATATAATTATATATTAGATTCCATTTCTCTCCTCTATCATGGTTTAAAGAAAATTCAAAACCACTAGAGCATACAGTAAGACACTTGGGAACCAGAGCTTATCTGAGCCCATTATAAGAAGGAGATTGCCTCCTTAAATCCCTCTTAACTTCCCCAAACATATAGGGGTCATTCATCGGTCCTTCTCTTTCACCAAAGTCTATTATCAAAAATGCTTCCTGAGCCAGGTATAGTGGCAAACATCTATAATGCCAGCACTCTGGGAGGCTGAGGCAGGAGAATATCAAGTTTGAGCCCAGCCTGGGAAACTTAGCTACTTAATGACTGTATTAGTCGGTAGCTTCTATAGTCAATAGTCTACAAAACAGCAGATTTAATACAGGACATTTACAAGTTACAATATTCACCTACCGGCCAAATGCAGGAGAATGCAGTCTGTCTGTGCTGGAGACCCGAAAGATCCATTAAAGGACTGGGAACCCACGGCAATGTCCCATGTAAGTCTGTGTCGGCACTCAGAGGCTGATGAATCTGTACTGGAGCCAGGATACAAAGCTCAAGGCGGAAATGATGACCAGAGCTTTCTGGAAGAGAACAGCAGCCGTCCCCGGCACCAGCAAGGCCCCAAGCTCCAGGGAAACCAGCAGCAACACAGCTTCTCCCAGGGAGTCAGCAGCCGCAATCTTCCCCTCCCACTCTCCTTTATGCTCTTTCAGCAATAATCCTCAGGTGAGTCTTCTATGCCCAGAACCATGCTGACTCAGTTCAGCTGTGCATTCCTGCCCAAGGTGACAGTAATCGATCCACCACAATCCACCCCTGGTCAACTTGATAGCCACGCCCATTTCTTTAAATTGTAGTCTCCAGTGGCAGATTTGTGAAGAGTTAACATGTCTTGATGTATTCAGATTTAGATTAACATACAATTCTTATTGCACTAATTTCCACACCAGAATCAAATATTCAAAGGGTTCTCAAAACTGATTAAAAACAGGTATCCAAAAGTTACAAGTATACATACTTTACAATAAGTCCTTTCTGTCTCTCTTGCTTGTTCTACTCTTTAAAAAAGAATCAATAATTTGTTTACAAATTGCAGTATACCAAAACAGTGGATCTACATAAAAAAATATGGCTTTAAGTTTTAAAATTTCTTTCGTTTCCATTAAGTTTAACAACAGGGCACGACAAGAGTAAGAGACTCAAGAAGGGATTTCCTGCACTCCAAATATACTCTTCCCTTCTGGCAAAAGGCCTCAGGTCATTTTTCCATTGTTCTGTTTCTTCTCCACAACCACATTTTCCTCTATTTCATCCTTGCAATCCACAGCTCCACTGGAGTCTCCTCTCTGGCCAAATGCTTCAAATCACCCTGTTGGCTCTCTGCTCTAACGTAAATCCAGCCAAAAGCTCTCAACAGTAACCATGCCACCAACCCAACACTAGACTGCACTGAAATTTTTCTGCCACCCAGGCAGTATCTCCAAACACAAGCGAAATGCAGACCAACTTTCTGCCAAAGCACAACATACACCACCTGGGATCCAGCTTCCAATGCAGGCCTTCTTAACAGAAGCCTCCCGAGCCTCGTCCTAACTGGCAGCATTTCCATCATTTACTCTGGTTTTCCATGCTCTCACCAGAGTCTCCCATATAATACATCTAGAGCACTCCAGCCTTTGCCAGCGCACACATATACCGCCTGGGATCTTTCTCAGCAGAGGCCTCCCAAGCCTCATCCTAACCTGTAGCATTTCCATCAGTTATTCTGGTTTTCTGGGCGCTGACCAGAGTCTCCCATATAATTTAGAGCAGTCCAGGGCTACCTGTTCAGCTGGTCTCTCAAAACCTTCCCAAATTAATTCCAAAGGCTCTTAAACCACATGGCCAGGCAACATCACAGCAACAACCCCATTTCTCCAGTACCAAATTTTTTGGATTAGTCAGTATTTCGATGAAATAGCTAACTCTAGAAACTGCATAAAACCAAGCCCATTGTCTCACAAACTTTAAGAATACAATCACAGACAAAAAGGAGTTAGAAGAATGTTTATTGGCAGTACAAGAAGAAAAAAAGTTCCCATAGCTGGATGAGGTCCCCGAAAATGGGGTGCCAGGTGGTACTTTGTCCAGAATCTTTTATGGTTAAGCAGAGCATGGAAATTTGCTCAGTTTTCCAGTGGTCACCTATCACAGGTGGCTCCATGTATTTGATATGACCAATTGGGACTCAGGCTCTCGAAACCAATTACTTAGCATGCAAAGTTTAAAGGAAACTGAGTTTAAAGAAAACTAGTAATTCTGCATTTTTAAATTCCTGGAAACTCAGCCCTCGATGTGGGGTGGGGCTGCACTCCATTTCTCTGGAGGAATTCCTTTCCCAGTCCAAGTCCTACCGCCTATCCTCAGTTTAAATTCTACCAGTAAGTCTCACTGCCCTGACTCAGTCTTAGGCCCTGTCTCTTGTTAGCTGCCAATTCAGAAGCTAGCCTCTAAACTGCCTCTTATAGTGAGATACTGCCTCAAAATTAAAAATTAAAAAAGGGCTAGGGTCGTAGCTCAGTGCAGAAGCCCTAGGTTTAATCCCCAGTAAAAAATACACACACAAACACACGCACACACACACAGAGAGAAAGAAAGAAAAGAAAAGAAAAGAAAAGAAAAGAAAAGAAAAGAAAAGACAAGAAAAGAGGAGTGAAATGCCCCTGCCTATTTTTCTGTTTCGCCTGGAGTATATGTGATATGTGACTAGGCGTGATAAAGTATGACCCACCTACAGGAATGTTAATTACAATAGAAAGCAAAGGTTTGAAACAAAAGAAATACTTGTGAACATCAATGGAATATGAAAACGTACTTTTCAGCATAGGGTAGAAAATATGACAAAATTCCCATATTCTCTAAAATTGCATAATTTGGATCATAAACTTCTTAAACTCTATATAAAGGTAGTTCTATTCCAGAAAAACCCTGAGTTTACAACTTAATTCTGAGCCCCCAAACAGCCTGGCTACAGCCTTCTGATTCACACAGCTGAAAATGATTTTTAAAATTCTTTATCAGATTACAATGACAAAATAATAAATTTCTCTATTTGTACAAAAGGAGAGCTGATATTGAGATAGGAAATTAGGGTGTGACAAACTGGCTGAGCAAGTGGTCATGATCTGTCAGTAATGGACATCCTGGGAATGCACAAAAAAACGGTTCCCAAAGCCCTGCATTTGGGACCAGTCAGAGAATGCGACCTTCAGGTCTTCATGCGAGAGCTCAAGCAGGTTTCTGATAGGATGGCCTAGACTGGCAGTCAGCCTGCCGAGCAAGAGGTACAAGGCTGGCTGCCGTTAACCTTGTGGCCACTATGCTCTCTCTCTCGCAGTGGACTGTTCTTACCCTGCAGAGTATGCTTCTTTTCCTACTTTTAATTGGCTCACATTCACTCTGCACAGCATGTTTACTTGCTACCTTTAATAAATGTAAAACCTAGCTAACTTTTGTGCTTGTTTTGTCCAATTCTTTGTTCAAGCCAAGAAAAACCTAGAAATAATCACTAGGAGTTCCCAGCACCGCAAAATTTGATGACAATATAACATGTAGATTATCACCTGATAAAATATGAAGCATGTTCTGAGAGATATCTTATTGAGCTATTATATTTTTGTCTCATTCTGCTCCTTTTAACAGGGCTATTAGCTCCTCTCTGGCGTACTGGCCTCATGGTCTCAACTGAGAGAGAAAAATTTCTAGGCCTATACGATAATGATATTTTTCAAGTTTAAAAGGAAAGGTTCTCCCCAGACCCAAATTACACCTTTTATAGGAGAAAGGCTGCAATTGATGGACAGTATCTTGGGCCATGGATGGCTTCTAATCTCTTTCCCTGCCTTGGGTTTATAACTTTCATCTAGTTTGCCAACCGAAGATGCCTGATCTCTTCTAGACTGTAAGTGTTTGAGGGCGTGGAACTGGAAGTTCTAACTTCACTGACACTGTCATTTGCTGACATTGTATTCCCTGGACTTGGAACCTGTTTATAGGTGACTGTCTTACTTGTGGGGGTTTCCCAGAGAGTTTGTAATCCTAGGTATCTGGCATCCACAGTTCTGCTGAAGTGGACTAACGTATCCTAGTTTTGTGTCATTACTTACAGCTTCTTGCTCTGTCCCTGGGTATCAGGTGGTAGACCTCCACCTTTTTTGGATGACAGCCCTTCATTTCTTCAGCAGACCCTATTGGAAAAGCATAAGGTGACCCCAGTCCACTGTTTATCACACATGGCTTATATTTCTTCCATAAGAACTCCTCAGCAGCCCTTTGCCCAGTGTCTCAAATTCCATATCTACTTCTTTGCACTGTCACTTAGGGAGCTGGCTAGCCCCTTTCCCAGAATGATAACCAAGGCACTGCAATATCTCCTACCCCAACTCCTCCTTCCTTCTGATCCCACCAAGAAAGAAAAATACACTGTCTAAATAAGTCTTAAAAACTCTTCACCTAGCTAAGGGGCAAGCCCTTGCCCATAACCCCCCCATGACAGGAAGGCGCACAATATTTCCACCAATATTGATGATGATGATTATAATAAGATGATGCTGATAATATCCACATTTATTGCAGGTAGACACTGCTTTTCTCTTTAAAAATCCCCTCTCAGTCTCTTTTTTTCTTTTTCTTTTTCTTTTTTTTTTTTTTTTTTTGTGCTAGGGATCAAACTTGGGGCCTTGTGCTCGCAAGGGAAGCACTCTGACCACTGAGCCAAATCCCCAGCCCCACTCTCAGTCTCTCTATTCTCCATTTTTCAGACTCTCCAACTCTATAGGTTGAAGGATGTGGATGACAGAGGGTGGTAAATCAATTATCTGCTGTCTTCTTTTTGCAAATCCTGTACAGTATTCTTACTTTAAAATGTAGCTTTTATTGTCTTCATGATTCAAGTAAAACTGAGACAGGAAATTTGAATGCCCTGTTAAACCTCCTTTTAACCCTCAGAATCATTTTTCGATACCATTGCTTCATTAGAGTAGCCTTTGGAATGCAGAGCTAAATTCAATATTTGCAAAGATGTGCTGATTTCTCAAAGCATTTCAATATCAATATTTTATTTGATCTCTTCTTTCATGTGATCTGTACAATTCTTATACGGATGTCTTCATGTTATCAGTGATCATATTTAGGAAGTACTGGGTTCAAAGTTAGAATTCAAGCCTTGTCATCCTGTGACCAGCTGTTTTCAACCAATACTGATGATGACGATAATGATAATAATAATAATATGATGACACTGATGCACATTTACTGCATGTAGACACTCCTTTTAAGTACAACAGTCTTACTGACCTAATAACTTATAAAAGATAATACTCTGTTGTCCATTTTGCAAATGAAGGAGGAAACCACCACCAGGCACATTAGGTAACTCATCCAGAGCCCCAGTGGGGTCTACATCCTCAGCCCTTAGGAATGGCATATTTCTGTCTTTCCACTGTATACTTCACCTTCAGAAGTCTTGGATATATAATACCAAATCTTTATCTCTAAATGATATGAAGGGGCAAGGATTACTTTCTTTCTTGACAGATGAGAAGTGCAACACATGCAAGCCGAGTAATAGATGAATCTGAGGATACGCTGCAAATAAAGGACAGAGCCTAACTGTGAATTCAGGCTCTTCGACCGCAATCTAGGTTTCCCCACTATATTATGTGGCCTAGATGTGACCCTCTGTAGCTGGTATTCCTAAAAGAATTTAAAAAAAAAACTACTGCAAGAGATCTTTCTCATGATCTAGTACACACCATTTAAACTAATTTATTGAGGCTTGAGAGACACAGATAGAACATGGAATAAGAGAAGGCTGAACTGGAGAAAAATTCCTACTCCAAACTTAGAGTTTCTACTTTTATGGATCATTTTCCACTTCAGATTTTGTTTGACTAAAGAAGAGATGTGATACCTTTATTTATGTAAACTACCAAAGCACTCCAATCCTAAGTTTTGCAGTAGGGAAACTGAGGCTCGAGGACAATAACTGAAGTCACATAGTGAGTTAATGCAGAGCAGAATCTAGAAGCCAGTCAGCACTGCAGTTCTCTGGACAAACAATTTTGTCCCTAGTCCTTGCTGACCCTCCTGTGCGATCATACACCCTGGAGTCAGGCTGGCAGCTTACATATAGGCAGTGTAACGTGTACCGATACTTTAGCAGTTAAAACAAAGTGATTACGTTTCAATTAATGACATATGCATATGCATGCCAGAAAGAAACACCCTGCCATGCATATGCATATATTATTAATTATGCAACATGCTTTCTTACATTTATATTTTCACAGCTTTTTATAGCATTAATTACTTCATTAAATTGAAGAAAAATGGAAGGGGTGGCATAAACAGGCTTTACTGCCAGTAGGTAATCAAGTGTTAAGTGGCATGGGACTGTCACAGGTCTCCATCCTGTCCTTGACAGCTGACACATCTACTCTCCTTGATCTCTACCCTGATGTGTGTATGTGTGTGTGCGTGTGCGTGCGCACATTGTGGTGTCAAGCCCTCAAAAGCACTGGGTAACTGACGTTCTGCCCCAGCGCCGCATGAGCAGAAGCATTGGATTTGGAGTTTGAAGAACTGAGCTGTAACTATACCTTGCCTCCAGTGAACTGTGTGACTCTGGGTAATTCAATTTCTTCTCTAATTTTATTTTTTCTTTTTCTCTCCCATAATAGAGACAGTCACTTGGCAAAGAAATGCAAGAAGACGAGGTGTTGGTGGGAAGGCTGGACGTGGCTCGGGAGAGAGTAATTTCACAGAGGTGAAGAGGAAAGAGAAGCTGAGACTAGGACAAGAGCGACCCACTCACCTCTCTGCTCTCCTCTTCATTGCTCCTTCCTTCTTGTCTCCAGCCACCTCACCCTTCTTTCTGCTCCTTACATTGGCCATGTTTTCTCCTCTTCCTGGACATCCTCATTCTCTCTTCCTCTTGTCTGGACCCTCCCTCCTGACTCTCACACTTTTTATTGATCTTGTTCTCACTAGTTCTTCCGATCTCTCCTAAGCTCCTGTGTCAGACAGCTCTGGGGTACATTTCCACGGATGCTTCTCCCCTCGTCTGCACACCCAGCAGCCTTTATTGTAATTATTTATTCAATATCAGGCTTTCTAGGCAGACTAATCCTCCCTGAGGGCATGAACTGTGTCTGGCCAGTTTTTACTATATCCCCAGAGCCTAAGTACTCAAATATTTGTCAGAAGACCATATTCAATGGGATTCTTTTTATAGAAAATTCTTAAAAATCAAACTAACCTATAACGACAGAAGCACCTCAGTAGTTGCCAGAGAACCTGGGAGGGGTAATAGATTTCAAAGCGCAAGTGGAAATTTTTAGGAGTGATCTTGTCCGCAGTGATGGTTTCACAGGCATATATGTGTATCGGATTGTGCACTTCAAATATGTGCAGTCTGTTGTAGTTAATTATAACTCAGTAAAACTAGAAAAACACTGAAGCATAAAACAAACAACAGTGCTGTTACAGGGAAGGAAGTGACTGGTTAAAATGTTCAGTGCTGGCTGTGGTGGTGCACATTTGTAATCCCAGTTCTCTGGAAGGCATAGGCAGAAGGCTCTCAAGTTCAGGTTCCACCTGCATGGCTTAATGACTTAGTATGTCTCAAAATAAAATATGCAAAGGAGTGAGAACGTAGCTTCATATGAAGTCTCTGGGTTTAATCTCCAGTACCACAAAATAAAAAAAAATTATTTCACAGAGCTCAGTAAAAGTCACAGTAAAAATGTCCCTTAGATTAGAATGCTTTCAGATACTTGGGAGACCTTAGACAAGACAGCAGACAGAAATCCAACATCACTGAACAGGCTTTCCAATGGACAGCCAGGGGATGGGGCATCCTTTCCCCAGCTCCAGCAGCTCCCTACTCTAGTATGTTACTCTGATAAGACATTTTGCTTTTAAGGAATGGAAATGATCCAAGGCTAACAGAGGCAAAAAGAGGGAAATTATCACAAGGACACAGGAGTCCCTGAGAAAGCACAAGACCAGGAAAATCACTCCTAGATTTCAGGAAAAGTCTGGACTAAAGATCCAGAATACAGCTGCATGCACCAGCAGGGGTGAGTTTCACCTTTCAGTCCCAAGTCTAAAGATCTGGAGGAGAGAATGTGATTAGCCCAGCTAAGATCGGGGTCCATCCCCACCCACTCAGCTTCACCTAGAGAGGAGAATCATTTAGATGATGCGCTCTGCTTGAAGCTCCTGGGGGGTGATAACAGGAGGATGTTTCTTACAAAAGAAGAGAAATGGTGATCTGGATGAACACTCTGAAACTCTTGGTTAAAAGTTGTCGGGATCAGCCTGATACGCAGAGTGGGGACCAGAGCCTCCCATACACAGATGACAAAACCGAGTCCTAGGTAACTAGTGCATCTCTCCAAAGTACAGTGCAGGCCACCGGACCTTTGACCCTGAGCCTTGTACTCTTCTTAGAACACCAGATGGTTTTCATAAAAGAACCCTACTCTCAAGAAAAAGTCTAAATCTCATTAGAACTCAGGTGTAAATGAATGCAAGTAGCCTGAGGCCTGATCCCAGTGTTTTGAGAGGAAAGAGAGGAGGGGAAGTGAGATGGATTTATCTCCTAGCAGGATCCAAAGCTTTCAGCTGAAGAATATTGTACTAGTGGTGATATTTCAGTCATCCTTTTGTGCCCATGTGTCTTAAAAGGTACATCGGCCCATTTGGAAGCCCATAAGCTATGCTGTACAGGTAGTGATTAACATGGTCATTTTGAAAGAGCCATTTTTTCTTTTTCCCTCCAAGGTCTTAAGGAGGTGAAGGTGCATTGGGTAAATTTGTTGTTAGAAAGAGTTCTGACAGCAGATATTTCCAATTTGTTTAGACACAGTGTGTTGGAAATCACCCAAGGGGGCAGTTATTTTTTAATGCCTGCTTTAGGACAAGCCCTCCAATCAGACCACAAGCAGTTCAGGTGACTGAGAGATAACCACTCGAGTGGGATCACCTTAGGTGAACCAAATCTTGGTGCATCCTCCAAAGAAACCACCATGACAGGGGAGCAAGAAAGCAACAACAGGACTTGGACAGCAGCTTGCTGAGTTGACTAGCTTCTTCCAGTCTGGCCTGACAGAACCGGATCTGCCCCTTTTGCTCACCCGTTGACCATGCGCTCATGTTCTTTTGCCGTAAAGCCGGCCCTGAGTACTTGGCAGTAGGGGACTCCTACTGTCAGAACCATAACAGTGGAGCAGAAGGAAGGTTCATGGAGGCAAACACAGCACACAAAGGGATCAATCCCAAGAGACGTGGCACACATGAGTATTTGCGGATTTTCATGGTTCATATTTAATATCTTCCCTGGACACCTATAATGCACTTCCTTTATCAGCAGTAACGCTATTATCCCTTTGGTTTTCAGATAACTGGAATTATCTTTGGATCTTCCCTCTTCATCACCTTCCACATCAACCATCATCACATTTTAAATTGAGTTTTGCTTTAAAATACATTTTGAAGTTCCCACTTTGTATTCACATCCTTTCCGATCTACCACCTAGTCTTACCTGCCAGTTGCAGGAGTCTCCTCACAGGTGTACTTGCATTTGGTCAACCTTTTTTTTTTTTTTTTTTTTGGTGGTGCCAGGGATCAAACTCAGGGCCTTGCAAGCACTCTAATCACTGAGCTAAATCCCCAGCCCCGACCCTTTTAAATCTTTTCTGAACTCTCCTGCTACAAAAATCTTAAAATGAAAATTTTGTGAATTTTCCCTTTTAGAAATACGACTCCTAGATTGTTTCCCTGCGTCTTTGGAATAAAGATCCCAACCCTTAGCCTGGCTTGCAAAGCTCTCGGTGATTGGCTCTTGCCCACGTTCCCCTCTGTGGCCTCATTTCCTGCAGTTCGACTCCTCAGCCGACAGCTCACCCTCAGAGGGCTGAGCAGACCTTATTCTCTCTCACATAAGGACATTTGAAGAAGTAGTATCCATCAGCTGACATAGTTCCTTCCTGCCCCCTGCCGATCTTCTGGGTGAATCCAGGTTAGGGTTACTGCTGTAAATCGCTCCTTCATAAAATTTACTCCAATGATAAATTAATTATTTAACATCCTTTCTACTAAACTGTTAGTCTCATGAGTACAAAAATCATCTGCTTCATTTACTGCTGTATTTAACTTTTGGCACAGAACCTGACACTCGGTACATATCTGTTGAATAGAGCCCAGGAATTTCAATGATTCAGAAAAGGGAGTATACAAACTAATTGTGGAGGGCTTCAAATGCCAAGCCAAGGTGAGATCACTCAAAATCCACAGCCTCTTTCCAAAGTCTTCCCATGGTCCCCTCTGAAATTGCTTTTTCACTACTCTCGGTGTGAGCCCTCCTCCGCCACCTTGCCCCTTGGCTTCCATCAGTCTGAGGACAAAGATGGTGCTTTATTCATCCCAACAGCCTCGAGAATGGTACAGGGCCAGCCGAAGTCACACAGATGCCAGCCAGGTTAGGCTAGGTTACGCTGTGCTGGAAAAGGGTGCCTAAATCTCAACACTGGTCAGTTTCTTTACTCCATACACTCCCCTGCAGGGGTAGGTGGGTCTCCGAGGCAGCTGGCCTCCGTATTGTGGTTGCACACATGTGACAACTGCTTCTATGTCAGACCTCCTCCAAGGCCAGAAATGACTCACCCTGCATTCGCCAAAGCAATTTATACGGTAGTGCTTAACTTAACATGTATTATATAAATATACACATACTCATCATATGATATAAATAATAATTTCTTATAGAAATGGAGGGAAAGTGGCTATAAGTAACAGTAATACCTGTGGGTAAACAGTTGTAATGTCAATTTTGAGTAAATAAACAATTCAATAATAAGATTAACAATAACAATTATAATAGCTTAGGAACGACAAGCCGTCCTTGTTCTGGACCAGATCCCAGTGCGTGGTGAGGAATGTCACAGGATCTCCAGTTCTGAATCGTGCCTACTCACTGCGGGAAACTGTCGCTCCAGAACTCTGGCCCCTGCTTTCCTAACTTCCTCTCTTCTGATGATTCTGTCCTTCCTCATCAGTTCGCGCTCACGGTCGTCACCACGTCCTATCACTTCAGGTCCTCCAACGCATGAACGTCGGGGCTGTGTACCACCACCTGTATTTCCAGCCCATTCCCTGGACTCCTTCCTTCAACCCACTGATTGTACCATTCTTACACTGTCCTTCATGCCTTGCCTTATCGCCTCATTCCCCTTTCTCTCCAAATCAAGTCATCCGATCATCATAATTCTCTGCCTCATTTCCTGATTTCCCGAAAGCATTGTGTTTGCTTGCCTAACCTACTATTCTAGGTACATTTAACTCCTCACACACCCAGGCCAGGAGTGGAGCAACAAGAACGGCCAGAAAATCACTGATTCCACCTTAAACTTAGGATCAATAAGTAAGTTCTTAAGGCTGCCCTGCAATCAATCATACTATGTTTCCCTGGTGTGCTCTCCTTCCCACTCTCACAGGTAATTATTTCACGCTTTTTCGTTTCTTCTCAAACCCCCAGCACTTTCTCCCCACCTTCATGTGCAGCCTCTGACCTTGCTTTACACTTGACAAAAACAAAGTGCTTGAAAAAGAAAATCACAACTCCCTCATTTCCTCAGCTTTATTCCAGCAACGTTTTTTCTTTTCCCTCTCTCTACTGAACCATTTCCATCAGCACACTTCATAGCTACTGTTATTCCTATCTTCCCTTTCATAAATGCCTCTTTTTCTCTACTTCTCCTGCAGCAGCCCTCCATGGAAAATATGATTTTTACTGTCTTCAGTGTTTCTCTTCATTTTCTCTTCTGCTGTCATCAATTGGGGAAGTTTTCTTAATTATTTCTCAAAAAAACTCTTCTCATCAAAGTGAATGGTGACCTCCACATCAAGTCCAATGGACATTTCTCAACACTTGTCCAGATTTTTTTGTTCCTAGTAGCATTTGACGCAGGGCGTCGTTCTGTCTCTGAAGCGCTCGCTTCTCTGGGATTCCAGAATGCTGCACTCCCCGGTTTTCTCCCACACTTCTGGATGCTTTTCTTTTGCGAGATCATCTGCATCTTCCTGACACCTGAATGCTGAAATGCTCCAGGGCTTAGTCGCTGAACCGCTCCTCTTTTATGGCTATGTTCACTCTCTGCTTGATTTTACCCGGTTTGCTTTAAATACCATCCTATGCAACCAAACACACGGCGCCAGCTTAGATTTCTCCCCCAAACTCCACATTCACATTCAACTCTACTTGACATTTCCACCTGAATGTTTAATAGGCATTTAAAATTAAACATATGTCTAAAATTAAGCTTATGAATTCTCCCCACACTCAAAAACATGCTTTATTAATGGAAATTCCATCCCTCCAGCTGCCTTGGTAATCCATAACTCCTCTTTCTCAATTCCCACTTCAGCCTTTTTGCAAATCCTGTTTGTTTTAACTTCAAAACATACCCAGAATTGAATTACTCTTCACCAAGCCCTCTGCTGGCTTTCTGATCCAAACCACCATCATCTTTTGCTTTCGCTTTAATAATTTCTTGCCTGGTTTCAGAGCTTTTACTCTTGTCCCCTTTAACCTATTTTTTTTCCAATATACCAATAAGACCAACGTCACTCAGTCTTCCCTCCTCCATGACTTCCCATTTTAATCAAAATAAATCTCAAGTCTTTACTGATTTTCAGGCCCACATATGAGCTCGGTCCCATTGCCTCTCTGAGCTCACATCTTAATCCTTTTCCCTTTGTTGTCCCCTTTTATCAATCCTTCTGGTTTGCTCCCACCTCTAGACTCTTTCATTCACACCCTCTTGCCTGGGGTGCTCGCTCCTATGGATATTCACAGTCCCTTCAAGTTTTTATGCAAAAGACGATTTCACTGAGAGGTTATCTTGGACACTCTATCTAAATTTCACCTAGCTCCCAATACTCTATTATCTTCTTACCACAGGGTGCATTTGATCTCTAAAATGCACAACTGTAACATACTCTAGAGTAGACTTATTATCTTATTACCTTCTCTGCTAGAATATAAGCTCCACAAAGGCCAGAAAATTTGTCTTTTAACTGTTGCTTTTTAAGTTGGTAAAACAGAGCCTAGCTTAAATTAGATGTTCAATGCATATTTGTGGCATAAACAAATTAGTCTCAGGAATACTATTTTGGGTTTACCACCAAACAAACACTGTAAGAGGAGGGATCAGCTGGTCAAAGAGGAAGAATGTTGACCTAGGAGTCTAGGAATTTAGTCCGTTTCCTTATTAATTTTCTCTGTATTCTTAGATAAATCAGACGATCCAGATGATCCGTTTTCTCATCCGTAATATGACTTGATTGGACTGGGTAGTTTTCTGTGTCAGCTCAAGAGATAGCAGAATGTGAAGGTTCACATCATAGGAGGGTAATTGGATGCACTGGTTTAATGAGACAAAGTGTGCTCTAGGGAATGTTCTGTATTTGCAGTCAGTGGCTTACAGAAGGTACACTAAGAATTCATTGGAATTTATACTCCTAGTTTTTTGCATCAGTTGACTGTATGCACAGACCAACTTGGAGATCTCAGGCCACCTCACTGGAGCCTTGGATTTTGGTTAACCTGTCAGGTAGCTAAATCATTCCTCTCCACATCTTGTCTCACCGTAGCATATAAGCAGGTGGAAAGAAGAATCAAGATTCAAACAGGGCCAGCTAAACTCTAATCAGGCCAGGTCACATGTCCGTGTTCAATGTCAGCCTATGGGCAAGAAGAAACTAAGGAAGAAAATACCATGATGATATCATTAGTAGAACTCCCTGTCCAAGAGGAGAGGACAGAGTAGGGAGAGTCTAAAGACATCCAGGATGCAAATCAACCCTTAGGACTTGGCGATCAGCCTGGTAAAACAGAGCCTGGCATACCTTACATGCTCAGTGTATATTTGTTGCATAAATAAATTCTTCTCAGGAATGTTACTTTGGATTGAAGAGGGCAAGCTTACCTCATCAACGTGGGTGGGTTGTTTCAATGTGAACCGTGATTCATTCGCTGCAGGTCTGCTCAGTAGGGAAAAGAAAGAGAGCGCTGTCCACTCACTTCAGCACGAGTGGCGAGTCCAGAAAGGATCGCCTCAAATGACCTTGACTGTCATTGTTCCCATAAAGAAAAAAAGGCTCAGTGAACACACTGGAAGGCTGCCGTCAAAGTATTACACAAGTATTCATGGATAGCCAGCAATGCTGAAGTGCTCAGGCTTCAGAATCTTCTCTCTCACTGCCCAGGAGGACATGACCCTCAACATGAGACTTAACCACTCACACCCCGCTTCACACTGCAGACTTGGGAGTCACCCTTGATCTCTCTGTTTCCTTTCCCCCCGAATCTGCCGCTCACCAGGTCCTAAGGGTTTACCTGGATCCCGGATGTCTTGAGACTCCCCACAGTCTGTCCTCTCCTCCCACACACCAAGTTTCCACTAATGATATGATCATGTTATTTTCTTCCTTATCTTCTTCTTGCCCATAAGCTGACATTGAATGAGGACATGTGGCCCAGCCTGCAACCCTCACCAGTCTTATTCCAAGATTTTGAGCCCTCTGATGTCTCACATCTCTCTGCCAGAACGCCCCTCCTCTCCGCTGCTTCATCTTTTCTCTGGTGTTCCTGCTCCCTGTATGTGCTTCCTGAGAAGTCAGGGAATTATGTGAGAAAATTGTCTCCCTGTTGTACAGTCCCATTGCGCTTCTTGTGTATTACTTTTACAGCAGTTGTCATAAATGTAATCAAGTATGCACTTTCCTGTAATTCTTTCTTTACTCTGTTATTCTCACTGAGTGGCAAGCTCTTTGAAGGCAAGAACCTATCAGGGTCTTATTTGCCACTCCATACTCAATAGATTCAATATTTGCTATACAGTAGTTTTAGCCATATCCATAATAAAATAAGGGTGAATAATTTTTCTCACAGGGTTGGGGAGATGTTTATTCAACTCACTCTCCAACTACGGTCAGCATTTTGTATCTGTTTGATGTGTCCACTGATTTTAACAGAATCTACAAGTTTTCCTTCCCATGAGTGTGTGTGTGTGTGTGTGTGTGTGTGTCTGTGTCTGTGTCTTTGTGTTTGTATTTCCCTTGCAATAAATACATTTGTTGAAGAAACTGGCAATTTGTTCTGAAGAAATTTCTATAGTCTAGATTTTGCTTATTTCATCTTGATGTCGGTTCTCTTGTAGTTTTCATTTTTCTTTCTTCATCTGACACTTCTTTCAGTAAATAAATGTGTTCAATTTTTCTCCACCCCTCTTCCAACACAAGCAATACAAAGTATGTTTATGGTAAAGCATATAAGGTCATATCTCACCCATCTAATGCGGGTATGTGAATATCCATGTGTGTGTAAAGACATGCAGAAACAGTCACAGAAGAGTTAGTGTTTGTCTTAGTGTGCAAAGGTTGTAGTTAGCTAGAACCTCATTATACTTTTATGAACTAACATTTGCCCTTATGAGTATGCATTTGTATAGTATGAAAATAAACAGGGACGATGGACGAAAATCCTAACTCTCACCTCTGTCCCTGTTCTACATTTCTATTTCATAAGTTCGCTTTCTTGAATGAATGACGAGAATTATCAGTTCCGCATCTTTTCATTAATTCAGCAAAGATTTCAAGCATTCACTAAATAACAGAAACTGCTGTAAAGATACAGGTTGCCTCTGCGGCTGTGTCAAAAACTAAACCTGGGAACACGGAGCCTGTTCTGCACACAGCTCTCGTTGCTGCACATACATTTTGGGATACAGTCTACATGCCACCTTGTGACACAGTGACGACACTCCTGATCTGGCTCCTGTGCAGCTCTCTCAGACTCGTCTTTTGCCATTTCAAGCTTTCTGAACTACCCTGCTCTTTCAAAACTCACCATGCTTTCTGTGGCTGTGAAATTTGGCTCTTGCTGACCTTTTCACCGACTATTGTCTTTTCTGTACATGGCTGGCTCCTCTTCATGCTTCATCCTTTAAAATTCTGCTTAGATGTCACCTCCACCAGGAAGCCTTCTCTGCTGCAATCTCATCAGACCTGTGTATGCTTTCATCCCAGAAATGATGAATTGCCACATTTCCTGCTATTTATGTGTATATTTATGTACCAGACTGTGAGCTCCTGGGGAGCACGTCTCAGAGCCTTATATTTGGGCCATAACATTATATGGACTCAATAAATAGATGTGGATGAATGAATGAATGAATGAGCCTTAAGGAAACTACTTTCTTAACATTCTCCACTGTGCTACTCATCATCAAATCCAGTGGCTCCTTCTCAGCCTAATTCTCTTCTTCCCTTACTGGTATAGCCTCTAACACCTTTGTCCACCCTTTCACTTTCAGAAATTCTGTCCTTGGTTTCCATGACAACGTACGCTTCTTGTACTCTTCTGGCTTCTAGAATCTCTCCTTGGTTGCCTTTAATACATCTTTTCTTCGTTAGCCCTGACAGTCTGACAGTTGCTAAAGCTCATCTTCAGACTGTCTCTCATCATTCTGTGTTCTCCCTGGTAACCCCGGCCACTCCATGGCTTCAGTGGCTCATCCCTGCCCTTGGATCTGAGGGCACCCCGAGGATCTGAGGCTACCGGTGACTTCTGATTCTGCATTTCCAAAGTAGCTTGCTCATGAACAAATTACCATAAAGGTGTACTACAGGACACTGACTTCAGGATATGTTTCTTGGCAATCCCCCCATAGCGTCTTCACACACCTGCACACACACAATTTTTTTTTTTACTTTTTACAGTTCTTGCCTTGGTGATTGTTACCATAACCCTACAGTATTTGGTCCTGAACATTAGCATGTAATTCTTCACCCTTCTTTTCTCTCTATGCCCATTGCACTGAAAATATTTACCAGTCCAACCTTGCTCAAGTCTAATCTCACAACTCCTTTGTTTATGTTAAAAAGAATTAATATGAAGATTTCAAACACCTAATTCTGAAAAAAATCACAAATATTTCCGCTAAGATTCAGAGATTATTTTTTCCCAGAAATAAAATATTTTGATTACCGTTACATAATGCCATATGATTTCCCCTTTCCTCTCCCTAAAGTAATTGCCAATCTAAAGTTAGTTTATGTTTTTCCTGTGTAGTGTAATCAAATAAATGTAAAGCACCAAATTTATTAAGCTTGGAAAATAAAAGGCTATACATGAAAGAAAGTATATTATAATATGCTATGTGGTTCAGAAATAAGTAGTACTTATACAATCATAATACAAATAATGTGCTTGGGGAGATAGGACGTGATGAGTGGTAGAAAAGTTGTATAAAAATGAAATTCTCAATTAACAATTCCTTTATACTCTCACTTCTCTTGCCCTAATTCTGGAATTCACCTAGTTAGTTGTAACTGGAGTGACTTCTTAACCAGTTCCTACCTAGGCCTCCTGGATTATCTCTCTAAAGTGCAGCGTATTGCTTCTTTCAAAAGCCCTTGACTATGCCCTTCAGGTTTGCCCTTTATCACCTGGCCTCACTCTACTACTCCAAATCATCTCCTATAAAGTATAAATGGTGGGTTCTCAGCATTGGCACTATTGACATTTGGGGCCAGATAATTCTTTGTTGTAGCACCCTGGCTTATGCAGTATAGGATGTTGAACATCATCTTTGATATCAACCTGCAAAATTACGACAATCAAAAATGTCTCCAGACATTGCCAAATGTTCCCAGTGGGATGAAATAACACACGCAAACACACAGACACACAGCGCAACCACCACCACCATCACCAACACCACACCACCACAACCCCTAGTAAACCATTGCCATGCCCCGCGCCCACAGTGTTTAGCCTCTCATGTATGTTTTACATTAATTAGTTACATGGAAATTCTTGCTATTCTTTGACTCCCCACTGAATTTTGCTTTGGCTATTTTGCCTGTGCTAAAAGCTAACTTCGAGTAGAAACTAGAATTAAAGTTCAGAAAAACAGAGATCTCACTGCAAGCGGAAAGTATGTACAAACTTTTTAGAGGAGAACAGTGTATATTTGCTTCTTAGAGATGCATGTGGAAATGGTTAAGGTAAAACCAGTGAGAGGCAAGAATGGGGAGCTTGAGGCTATGAGAAGGAAGCAGCTGTAGAAGGAAGTGGCTGTGAGGGTTCTAGATACTGATAATAGTAGTTAACAACTGAGTATTTACTATGTGTCAGAAACTGTTGCCATGCTTACTTTCAAAAATACATATTTCTCTGGTCCATATTATCATCGTTTAATAGACAAAAAACTATAGCATTTTTTATCTCCAGCACCAAAAAACAAAACAAACAAAACAAAAGACCTACACCACTAAGAAATTAAATGATTTTGGGTTTAGGGTTGTAGTTTAATGGTAGAACAGTTGTCCTGCATGTATGAGGCCCAAGGTTCAATCTCCAGGACAACATTTTTTTAAAAGGAGAAGGAAATGAAAATAAATTATATGATTTTTCCAGTGGTCTCATAGTAATCAGCCAGAGCTCTTACTAATTACGACATACCTTCTTTTATGAAAGTGTTTTCCTGAGATGAGCTTTCTCAGCCTTAAGTGAAAGGGCTCTTGGCTTGGAAGGCCTCCCCTGCTACAGGTTTCAGAAACGTCAGCATCAGTTCTACTTTTCAAGCCTGCAGAGGTGATGTGTGATACAGATCAAATTTACATGCTAAATTCTAGAAGTTTTGTTAGTGGCTCTACCAAAGATACTTTCAGGTACCCTTGACTCTCTGTCCTATGCTGACCTTGGCCTTTCCTGTCCATTTGCCAAGCTGTGCCTCTCAAACGGACAACTCCACATCCTCCCAAAGTCTTTATTTTATTGTTGTCAGTAGAAAAAACAAGCTACAAATGACCTTTTCCAATCCAAGCATCTAGTTTAGAGCTGGCCCAAATACAATGCCAATAAATTGTAGCTAACCATGAACATATATTGAAGGTCAACTGTTTACTAGGCATTGCATCAAGCACTACACATGCAGCTTTTCATTTAATTGTCACAGTGGCCCCCTGAGGTATTTTTATCCCCATTTTATGGAGTGGGAAAGGGAGGTCTAGGGAGTCAAAGTACCTTGCTCGAGGTCACACAGCTAATAAGCTTTGGGTCCAGTCTGCAAACTCAAGCAATCCGACACAAGCCCAGCTCTAAATATAACTTGTGTTAAAGTTAATACTCTTGAGCTTTACTTTTCAGCAAACTTTGTCACTAGGCTAACATCTGGACCCCCTCCATGGTGGTAAAGAGGTCATTTGAAAATAATGCCTTGTCGCAGATGTCCCAGTAGAAATCATATGGCTCCTCCTCATTCTACATGTTAGTTTCTCTCTATTTCTTGTTTTTGTTTGTTTGTAGTGTTGGGGGTTGAACCCAGGGACACTCTACCACTGAGATACATCTCCACCTCTCCAGCCTTTTTTATTGTTTGAGACAGAGTATCACTAAGATGCCCAGGAAGGAATTGAACTGGCAGTAAGCCTCTCAAAATGTTATTTCTTATTTCAAAGCTCCTGATCCTGTGGAACACACTTTTTCTAATTCCACCTACCTGCCCAGGGATTACCTCTGCTTCCCTACACTCCACCATGTGTGACTACCAGGTCTTGGTGCCAATAAAACTCTCACTTAGTTCTCAGCTCCACCTTCCACTGAGCTCTCTCTCTGTGACAGTTAGGCTTACTTGCTAAATTCATTGGCTTGAGAGACACCTAGTGGATTAGTAAAGCACACTTCTGGATATGTCTGGCTGGGTCATGGAGGTGTGACCTTACAGATTATATCTGGTCTCTGACCTTGCCTCTTTGATACTGTTTTCCTGCTCTGCTTCCTAGCTACCACTAAATAAGGAGCTTTGCTCCACCATGCTCTTTTACCATGTGCTCCTACCTTGTAGTCAACTGGTCATAGACTGAATCCCCCGAAGCCATGAGTCAAATTAAACTTCCTCTCTTTTGAGCTGTAGGATTCAGGTATTGTGTCCCAGTGACTAATACAGAAAATCAGTACTGAGAGTGGGGTCATTGCTCCAACTATACTTAACCATGTGGCCAGAACCCTTTGGAACTGGTCTGTAGAAGTTTGGAAAGGTTTGGAAATGCTGGCTGGAGAAATCCTAGAATGCTGTAAGCAGAACGTGATGGGTGATTCTGGTCAGAAAGCAGAAGATCAAAAAGTGGACAGTAAAGGTCAAGCTCAGGAAGTTTCAGTTAGGAAAAAGGACTTTATTGGCAATTGTATTAGAGGCCATTTGTATTACACTCTGGTAAAAATATTCTCTACATGTCCTGAGATTTTGGGGGAGGCTGAGATTAAAGGGAGTGGACTAATTGATCTGGTGGAGGAAACCTCAAGGCAGCCCAACATTCAGGTTGTGATATGGGTTCTCCTGGCTGGGGAAAAAACTAAAGGAGAAAAGTTTGAAAAAATTAAGTTTTTTGCCCCAAAGGAAGAAAACTTTGTAACATAAGGCCCAAAGTAGGTAAGGTTGTTGAAGAGATTAATACTAAAAAGACATCAAGTAGCCAGATGTGGTGCTGCATGCCACCTATAATCCCAACAACTGGGATGTTGAGGCAGAAGGATTGCAAGTTCGAGCCTAGTTTAAGCAACTTAGTGAGACTTCATCTCAAAATGCACTGTAAAAAATGTGCTGGGGCCATAGTTCAGTGTGTAAAACCTGGAAATCTCCAGTACTGTATTTATTAAAAAAAAAAAAGACACCAAGTATTTCATCCTAGAACAGGCAAGAACTGAACCCATCCATTTCAGGCTCAAGGGTACAAACTCGTCAGCTTTCCATTTTAGAAAGAGTCCCTGAGCCTCCTGTTTAAGAAGGGCCTCCTAAGTACCTGGTTCCCCAGATTTCATTTTAGCATACTCAGCCATCCAGGCACTGGGCCCAGCCATTGTTCTTGCTGGCAGCAGTCCTTGGCATTGTACATGAGATGCTGGTTTTACCAGCGTGAAGAATACAAGACTCATGAAGAAAACAAGATGGAAAGCTTCCAGCCAGATTTTAGAGGAAGGCCTAGTGAGCTAGGCAGTATGCTCCTGACAGCTGGGTGCGTGAAGCTATGGGAATGAAACTGAAGACATAGTGGAGACCCTGGGAAGGTAGAGATGCCAGGAACATCTGTCAATGAAAGTCAGAGGCAGTGAGCAAAGCCATCACAAGAGAGAGGCTGTGTGGGCTGCAAATGGCAAGACCATATGGGTGGAGCCACCCAAACCCTCTGAAGTTCACATCTCACCACCTTCTGCCAAGGATGCTATACATGAAGCTTCAGACTTAATGTTTGCCCTGCTGGGATTTGGGTCCTATTGCTTGGACCCTATCCTTTTCTATACCCCTAAGCTTTCCCTTTTGGAATGAGAATATTTACCCTGTGTTTGCATTAAGCTTAACTGTCAAGCTGATTGGCTTGAGAGCCATCTAGAGGATTAGGGAAGCACATATCTGGGTGTGTCTGGGTAGGCCATGGAGTCATGACTTTGGAGCATATATCTGGTCCCTGGCCTCCTTCTCTCTGGACCCGCTCCCCTACTCTGCTTTACAGTGACCACAAACTAAGCAGCCTTGCTCCACCATACACTCCCATCATAATGTTTCTGCCTTGGAGCCAGCTTACCATGGACTTAATTCCCTGAAGCCATGAGTCAAATTGAGCCTCTGGTCCTTTAACTTATGGGTGTCAGATTTCGTGTCTCAGTGATGGTAAAGGTAATGCATTGCTTTTGCTCAAGAATGGTCTTCTGGGGTTGCTGCAGGACTCTGGTGCTGCAGTTTTCAGTCAGAAGTATATTTAACCCCTGAAGGAAGTAGGCTTCTACTGTGTATATTGGTTTTCATAAAAAAGAAGTGCCCACAGAAATGAAGGGAAGGTGGCCCATCCGAAAATAACATGCAAAAGCTGGTTGAAGGAGAGGCTGGCAATGCTAGAACTGTACCCAAAAGGGCCCTGAGCTGGGGAGGAATCAGGGATGCCTCATCTCTATGAAGCACTGCCCTACTCCCACCATATAACTGCCCCTGCCCTGTAGGCCAAGTGAGAAGGAGGAGCCAAAGCTATCCCTCTATCTCCTTGTACCTGGTAGAAATTCTGGGGGCCTGCATGTACATTGCATCTTTGGATGTTGCCTGCTGCTTCCTTCCCTGTCGCCTGTGATGGACATCCACATGGAATACGAGAATGTGGGAAGTGGAGTAGGAGCAGCCTTCTGCCCCTGGCTGAGTACTTCTGGTGTCATTCTGAAATAGTTCAGGCCTGTGGTGCCTTGGCTGTATTCCTGTAAGGCCAGATATGAAAATCGTCCCTTGAACAACCTGCTTGCCTTAGTCTCTCTGTTACCACTGTCTGTGAAATTGGATTGAAAGAAGCCCTTCTCTTTTGCACCACAGCTGATCAACACAAGGGATCGTACAGCAATGGAGAGCCAGTGAGTACATATCCCCAGTCAAACTCTGAGGCCCTCAATTCCAGGGCACTGGTCCTCAGCCAAGTCATTCTTCTTCCTGTAGTGAGGTCACAGCCTGTAGTATAATGATAAGCCAGCTGCCATTGGGACTTCCCTTGGGAGAAAGAGTTTCAGGTCCTTGAGGGGTTGAAGGTAAGCCAGAGAGAAGGCCTTTGGGATGGCAAAGCAAGATGAGATGGTCAGTGTTAGAAGGTGAAAAGAAGGTTGTTTTGTTGGAGGTCAGAAGCTGGGAACCTGCAAAGAGGACAGTGTGCTTCACAGCAGAAGAGCCACCAGTGGTATTGCAGTGAGGGATACATGAGTATTCTTGTTCTAGAGTGACTACATGGTGGTGACAAGCAGGGCTAGACCCACCTGCTCTGACAGCACCATGGGAAGCTGTCCTGAGCGTGCAGTCTAACTGCTGCTGGAGGAGGATTCAGGCTGTCGCTGTATGCTTGGTCTGGCCTTAGAGAATTGAAACTGGAGAAGTTCATGCCTACGTCCAGCTTCCAGGGCAAAGCTGGGCCCTGGTATTTTGCACAGAATGAAGACAGTCACGGTTGATTGTTCCTGCCACTACTGCCCAGATGAAATTCTTCTTGCTTATTCTGTCCACTTAGAGTCAAGGGCTGATGGCCTGTTGCTCTCACCAGGTGTTGGAGCTCGTAGTGTCAAGGAAGAGATTCTACTGATCACCCACCTCCCAATATGCATCCATTTAAGAAGTCTTATGCTTTAAATAGTTTCCCATGATTTCACATCTCATTGTTGACTTGAATTAAGGGAATCTTTCTTCTCATATTCAGGTAAAAAATGTTATAAACAAAAAATGATTAGTTTTTCAGTAGAAAGTGTTGTTAATAAATAGTGGTTAGCTTTTTGGGGGGATTCGCATTACTGTAGTTGACATGCTACAGTTTTTCTATAAAAATTAATAGAAGATAGTATTGTAGAATAAGATTTTTTTCTTTTGTAAAAAGTCCTTTGAGATGTAATATCATTTAAGTTCTTGTCATCTTTGGCCATGCCTAAGAGCCTCATCTCAAGACCAGCAGTATTGTGTACCACTGACAGTAAGGCTGGGACGAAGAGGAGCAGGCACACTGCTAACTCCCCAAAGAGGGGCACTGATGGGAAGCTGAGTCTAAGGCGCTAAGAGGAAATGATCTCTTCATTTTACCACACAGAAGCCACACAGCCTTAATGCTTTAGCATCCTGAGTTCAACTAATGATTTGTTCAATAAAGAAAAATTGGTAACACTGTTTTCACAAGACTTGCTGGATGGATAGCATAATATGTAATGCTTCTAGTAGAGTTCCTGGCACATGGAGCCAAGCGGTGAAGGACTTTCAGGCTGATAGACCAAGGTGTGACTCAAAAAGAGTGTCATATCACGTGTGCAAACTACTGAGCACAGTGCCCTGCATATGATGGCCAGTGGTAACTTCTATGAAGGACATTTTTATGTAACCATCCCTGGTTTCCCAGAGGATGCTGATTCCCTTCAGTCATGCCTTCCCCTGTTCTGTTCTGTTCTGTAAGAGCCAAAGTGATGCTTCTGCTTGACTTAGAGAATAGAAATGATGGTGGCTGGGTGACCAGGTCCAAGCTGGCAGGCAGAAATCCAATTGCGACTCTCCCTCGGTAATAATGTGGGTGGAAAGAGAGACAGGGATAGGGATGGGGATTTCACAGAGTGCTTTATCCTAGGAGGTCCATAAAAGGGAGAAGGTAAGGAATGAATGCAAGCTGGAGAGTAGAGGAGGGAAGATGTGTCTTATTTAGGGGTCTATCCTAAGGTTACTTGGAGGCTCCCACAAAGTTTTGCTCTGTGTTTACTCCTTCATAAGATTTACTCCATCAGTCCAACTGTCAGGTAATATGCATCCTGACCATCTGGGCTTCCATTTCTGTTATGTTGAAATATCATCTCACAAATCTTCAGTGAAAAACTTAACTAGTGGAGCTATGAATCACACAGCAGGTCACATTCCTCGGGGACTCTACCTGTCTCTTCTAAAGATGGTGCTAACTTAAGCTCTTTCTCTTGTTAACAGATACATCTAACTCTAACTCTTCTCTTGTGTTTCTATGGGCTGTAGTTTTATACCTATTACTTTATGCTCTTTAAATGAGATTTGTGTCAGGTCTCACTGTGAAAGGATACAAACAACACTGCTCTTTCAGTCAAGTTTGGGGTTCAAGTCCTCGTCTGCCACTACTCAGTGTTCCAAGGCAAATGACTTAACCTTCCTGAGAGCCCATTTGGAAATCAAAGGGGCTGGACTCTACAATCTCAGAAGTTCCTTTCAACTCTCACATTCTACTTGCTTCTTTTCTATGTAAGGAATGCCACCCTCCTACCACTTTTTTTTTTTCCTTCTATGTGATTTTGTCTCACACTGAGTAATAAAAGAGAGGCTAGAGGTTAGGCAAGTAGCAAAATTTAATACTTTGGAGTCTGACAGTCAATTAGAATCATTTATATTTTGAGTCTCCTGAAAACTGATTAAAATCTGCCTTTGGCCTTCAGGGTGGGTGGGGACTTCAATCAGTACCGCAATTACTGTTTGGTTCTATCAAAGAAGGTTACCAGACATGGAAAGAGAAGCACTGATTTGTTTTCCCTTTCAAGCAATATTCCTTTTCTGGAGCAAACCCCAATCCTACACGTGTTTTCCGAATGGCTTCTCAGAGCTCCTTCCCAAGCGTACGTCCCTCGGCCACTCACAGGGTGAGGTTCTGCGTGCTAGGCCATGCATCCTGGGACATGACCCCTTTACCTTTGTGAAAGTACTGTGCACATTGTCAAGAGCCTGCCCGATGAAGGTTAGCCAAATTGATGAGCACGCCATTTGGGATAACCAGCCTAGTGGATGGGAGGGCCAGCCTCGGACACCATCAGATCAAGTTTGAAACCTCAATCC
This sequence comes from Hystrix cristata, assembly GCA_004026905.1. Taxonomy (NCBI): domain Eukaryota; kingdom Metazoa; phylum Chordata; class Mammalia; order Rodentia; family Hystricidae; genus Hystrix; species Hystrix cristata. The sequence continues at coordinate 43,232 of PVJO010008214.1, read as the reverse complement.
TCTCTGTAAATAGCTGCCTGAGTTGGGGCAGGAAGATAACCTCTTCAACCCTTCTTTCCTTGCCTCCAAATGGGGTAATAAGAATTCCTGCTTCACAGGGCTGCTGTGAGTACCACATGAAATGAGGTAGGTACATAGCCTGGCACATGTAAGTGCTTAAAACTCATGAGCTTTTATATTACAGGATTGGTTCTTGCTCCCTAAGGGACTGAAAACCAAGTAGGAAAAACAAAGTTAATTATCAGTTATAGTCAATAAATGGTAAATAATGCAGATATGTAAAGAGAGCAAAATCGGCACGAGAGGGCTTTGTAGGAAGATGGGGATTGAATCAGGTCTTAAAATTCAGAATGTGATGAAGAGAATGAATGATACTTCAAGAAAGGATAAGAATCACCCATTCTTTCTTTCCACAGATATTTATTACAGACTGGCTATATGTTAACATTATTCTAAGCACCATGGTGAGCAAGATATATTCTGGCCATGGGTCAAACAAAAAAAAATAATTAATGTGGTTAAGGAAAAGTAAAGCAGGGCAAAGGAACAAAATTCATGGCAGGAGTCAGGGTGCTCTTTCAGATACCACAATAGGAGGATTTTGCGTAGAAGCCTTAAGTGATAGAAGAAGCAGCATGCATTTCTGCAGGCAGAGAAAAGAGCCAAGTACAATGGTCCTAAGACAAGATGGTGTTTTGTGCATGCACAGAACAGCAAGAAGGGCAACATGACTGGAAGTAGAGGCAGCAAGGGACGAGGGGGTGAAAGATGGGCCGAAGAGGCAGCCTGCAGCTGGATTCCAGATTTTATTCTAAGTATGATGTGAAGTGCTGGCATAGAGCTGGGGAGTGACAAGATCTGACTTCTGTGTTAAAAGTTTCTCACAGACTGCTGTACAGAGAACAAATGATGTTGCAAAGATGGGAGAGACAGGGAAGAGTAGAAGAAGCAGAGAGAGTTTAAGAAGATTGTCACAGGTCAGAGGAAAAATGAGGGTAGATTAAATGGCGCGGAGTGGTAGAAAGTTCTTTATTTTTGAAGCACAGCCCTTAACTCAGCTGACGTGGAGTCCTCAGTTTGACAACTGGATGGAGAAAGGTGTCATTTAGGGAGACAGAGGAATGCAAGGAGGGGCAGATCAGGGAGCTGAAGAATCAGAAGTTCATATATTTTTGATGGGCGGTTGAGAATGAGGGCAAACAACATCCACTCAACACAAGGTGAGCAAACTGATTTACGAGAGCCTTCCCAAGAACACTGGAACTATATGGAAGGTCTCCAAAGCAAGGATGAATCTGGACTCTCACAATAAGGCAAAAATAATGGCACTGCACACCTACCTACGAGAAAGGCCAGCAGAGTCTTTTGTTTGTGTTTGGAGGCTTGCCAGGTCCTTCTCACATGAATGCTCTCGCCAGCCCTGTAAGGTAGACGCCCTACCTCACAGATGAAGACAGACACAAGGGACCTCAGGGGCTCATCAGCCATCTGGTGAGACTGGCAAAGACAGCCTGGCTCCTGTGTCTCCCAAACCAGGGCCGGGTGAGCCGCAGGACGCCGAGCTGTGGACACCACCCTGGAAAAGGCGGACCGTGTGGCCTCTCTGAGGGCTCCACTGGTCTAGAGTAATAAGCGGTGCTCCCACTTCCTACCAGTAGCAGCCATGCTGCTCAGCAGCCTCCTGCTCTGATAGACTTTTCTTTTCTAGGCATTGATCCTGCCGGAGTGTGTTTTCCAGAACTTGCCCTGCTCCCTAATTACCTGGTAATGCCAAAGGCTTATAAAAATGCTGTCATTTGTGTGAGAAGGGGAGGGAAGACTAAAGGAAGAAGAAGGAAAAAAAAAAAAAAGAAAGAAAGAAAATGTTGCTATACCTGGCAGAATTCCAGGGTGGGTGATTACATTCTCTGGGGTGTGTTCTCACCACACACACACACACACACACACACACACACAGAGTCTACAGAGTATTTTGGGAGCCTTCTGTATGAATTGTGCTAGAAAACATGGAAAATATTATCATTATTATTTGTTAAAACATCTTTGAAAATGGGGACTTTCTAAAGCCACAGAGGCTCCCTCCTCTGACTGTATTTTCACCAATTTGTTTGCTGTCAGAGATCTGTTCTTAGATCATAAATTTCACGGGTTTCCCCCCCTTGACTTGTTTTGCACTAGAAACCTAAAAATGTTCAAGCCAGAAGAAACCTCACATTGCACAGATAGAGATGTGAGCCTGAGGAGGGAAAGAACGTATCAAGACCATCAGTTGCAGGTGACAGCAGGCAGAGGAGACAAGGGTATTTTCAGGCAGCATCTCCATCCTTTTTCTCCCTCACCTCCGACCCTGCTGTCAAGTGGAGCCACAGTATGTCAGAATCAGAACAATCTGTAACCATCACTTCATCTAATCTCCCCATTTTACAGAAGAGAAAACAGAGGTCCAGAGAGGAAAGGGACTTGGCCCCCAGACTGACACTGAATGAATGTTTAGACTGTTTCCTGGCTTCCACCAATACTCTGTGTCCTTTGGGTAAGACTGAGTCTAAACACATCCTTTTACACACACCTCCCTTTTTTCTAATCCTTGCAATAAAGGCACATGTATTGTTTTTTTCTTTTAAGTACACATTACTATTTCCTTATGAAAAGTAAACCTGAAGATCTGCCACCCTCTGCCTCTGTTTTCTACGGTGATAATTATGCATTTCGAGACTCTGCGGCCACCTTTGAAGGCCACAGACTCCGCCCTTTGTCCTCACTGCCCTATACACTCCCTGGATGACTTCACCCATTTTCCTGTTCGGCCCAAACAGGCGTTTGAATTTGAAATCCCTGCCCAACACAATTTTCCGTGAGAAACCAAAACCAAATAAGAAAATGTAAGGTTATTCTGGCTGTGGCCATAGGACTTTCAGCCCACCGAAGGACGAGCCAGGTACGGCTCAAGGAGCAGGCACCACGCTGACGCTGGGGCCTGGGTCGGGCAGTACCCAGAAGGCCTTCCCAGCAGCTTGTCACTGTCTGGAGCCCTCCAGCGGGGTGCACGTCATTTCTGACATTAAGGCCCCATCTTGAGATATCCTACTTTATAATGTGAAAAGCCTCGAAAGAAAATAAACTCAGTCTTCTTTCTCCATCGTATAATGGAGAGGGAGACCGGAACAGGGGCCAGGTGTGCTTGTCGCTGTGCACCTTGGTAAAAACTTTCTCAGCTTCAGCAGTATTTACGTTTTGAACTAGATAATTCTTTGCTGTGAAAGCTAGAGCGCCGAGCCTGTGCATTCTACGAGGCTTAGCAGCGTCGCTGGCCTGTGCCCACAGACGCCAATAGCACTTCCCCAGAGTGAGAACCAAAATATCTCCTGACATTGTCAAGGGTCCCCCAGGGGGGAAAACTGCTGCCGTTAAGAACCACTGTCTCAGGAGAAGGGTCGAGCTGGCCAGTCTGAGCCTTACCAAATCTGTAAAGGAAGCTCCATTTCCTGTCCTTATAGAGCTGGAAGGAAGACGACATGAGATGATGGACATCCAAATGCTGTGTAAATCAGTGTGTCACGTATCTGTAGGGTTTGATCGTCATCAATAGCAAGAGCCTATAAAAAGTCAAGTGTTCCAAGACTGATGTTAGGCACAGCAAATAAGACTGGAGGCTGTAAGGAGAGACACTGGAACAAGTTGTTCAGAGCCATGGATCTGGATGGGATATAGTTTTAACCTTTAAGGCTAAAGAAATCACCTTCTATCAGTAATCGATGTTTTCTTTCTCCTCCGCGTACCTGGTATTGTCACTGTGGTAATAAAAACGCCCACTGGCTCACCACTGTACAACAGGAAGGCAATGGTTTGCAAATCCTGGCCCTGTGCCCTTCTGCATTTCACGTTCTGTGCTTTCTCCCCCGTCCTGTAGCGTGGTCTCCACATACACAGAGCTTACGGCACCCCCTCTTGCCTCCTGCCCTTGTCATCTCTTCCCTTTGTTTCCATGTCTTTCCCCAGCCGTGCTTTTGGTTTCTGCCTGTGATTTCCTCGTCCTTTGTGGTTCAGCTGTTTTGAAGCTGTGCTGGATCCCTACAGACAGACAGACGGTTGCCTCTTTCTCTCCTTCCCACTGCCATCTCTATTCAAGGCTCATCCTGGTCTGCCATAGGTGTCTGCGGCTGAGTTCATCTGCCTTCCTCTTCCCACAGGCTGTGCGTGATTCCTTTCCAGTTCCCCCAGCCCTGACCCCATGGGGACAAAGAGGAGGCTCCCCACAATCATTAACAACAGAGAAGTTTTGAAGAGGAATGAACTGGTGAATTTAAACATTATTTGACCTACCTGCCCAAGCTTGAAATGTGTAAATTCCACATTTATTTATAATCTTTGAACAATTTTGTACTTAATAGGCCAAGGAGCACAACTGATCATACTTGAGCAGTGCAGCAACATAGAACTATATTTTAGAAGATGTGATGATATGATTTATAATGATCACAGAAAATGCATCTTTCTGACTCCTTACGCCCCTCCCCCTCCCAGTAAGCAAAACAATTCTTACCCATTTCAGGTGGGTGTTGAGGCCTTGCTAATTAATCTTTTTAAGCGGCTTTGAGATCTTCCTCTGAAAGGTGACAGAAAAGTGTGAAGCCTTTAGTGACAGCCTAATTATTATCATTATAAGGCACAAAGCTCAGAGAGCTTAAAAGATCCCCAGGTACCATTCCAAACAGTAAGAGGCAAAAAATGCAAATGGAGAAATTAGAAGATGGAATCACTGAATCGCAGACTTTTAAAACTGTCAAGGACCTTAGAAGAGATCTTTCCAGATTCTGTTCTCCCAGTTTTCCAAACTTATTCTTACACTTCTAGATATTCCCTGCCCCGTACCTACTGCTCTTAGAGCCTACTGGTTAAGAGTTCAAGCCTGAGAGTAGAGTCTTCTGTGTTTAAATCCCCAATCTCTTCCTTGTCACCGGCAGAAAAGTAGATACATCATTAGGCTTCCTTTTCTGTATCAATAAAATGGGAATGAGATTACCTACTACAGGGATCGTTGCACAGATAAATGATGCACGTTCAGTGCATCATACGGGCCCTGGCAGGTACGTGGTAGGTAAACAGTGGCTTACAAATCACTCGAGCTAATTAATGTGGAAACTAATATAGGGAATCATAAAGCATCTGACCTCCAAGTTGTTCCTACTTTGGGCCTACTTTGAACACAGGCTCACATTTCTCGCAAATCCCAGCTCTTATAGCTGTCATGAGCACATGTAATCACTCACTCTTGGTGAAGGAAGAGAGCAATTGCTGGATAAAATGGTCTATTTCAGCGGCAAAGAAATAATCGGGTCCAAAGTCTATTCACTTTACTTCTAGCTAAGGAAAAAGTGTACCTTTCCTTCCCCATATTACCACATGTTGGGTGGAAGCTCCGGCCAGTGCAGTGGGCCAATCAGTAACGGACAGAACGTTTATGTGTGTGGACTGGAGTGAACATCTTAGTAGGTCTGTGTCTTCATTTGTGACGTAACTTGCAGAGCCTCAGTTGTTTCACTTGTAAAGCAGGCCTCGTAGTCACTTCACAAGGGTTGGTAGGATGGATGGCTAACGCCATGAGGTCGCTTCATAAACTGTCAAGTGCTCTGTAGTTGTTAGCGTCTGCTGCTTCATAACACGCTCTTTTCCTGAACACGGTCATCCGGTCTGCAGCTTGCTTCCGGGGAAGTCTCGGTCCACAGGGGTCTGTGGAGTTCCTGCTTACACTAGACATGACCAGCATCCAGAGATCACTGAAACAGGCCCGCATCTTCTCACCAGAATCCCTGCGAAGTGACTCACGTAATTGCTCTGTGTGAGCATCCTTAGTGTTTATTGTACACCCACACAATTCTGATGCTATAGATCCTGCGTGAGGCAGGAAAAGGGGGACAGGTCCCGTTTAAAGCGGCTACAATGTAAAACAGACCACCGATGTCATTTGCAAAGGCTGACGGGACTGCCAAACATCCAGGTCAAAACCGCTGCCAGTCACTCCTGAGCTCTCCATCCTCCTGTGAGAGGGGAAAGCTTCGCTTCCTTTGAATTTTTTAAGAGGGATTTCTAGGGTCTTCCCCTCAGGAATTAGTTGTAGGAATAACTGGGCCAGTGGAGTGTGCGAGATGAGTCCAGCACAGCCTGCCAGTACACTCCTAGAAAAAGTGACCTAGATGGAGCGACGGGTGAATCCGGGACTATGATGGGGACCCCCACCACCTGCGGACTTACTGCTGGACCCAGTTCCCGGAACACCCTCCAGGCGGGGACTCAGGGAGGGCAGAGCAGGCCCAGAGGCGCGGGAGGGTGAAGAGGACACCGGGGCTGCCACTTTCCGAACGGGCGTCGCGCATCGCCCCGTCCCGCCCACCCCCTCCTCCGCACACACGGAAAGGAGCGAGCGGTGAGGACGGGAGGCAGGGGTGACACGCAGGGGAGGTCGGCCGTGGGACTCTGAGCCGGCTCGGCGGTATCAGCACCCAGCTCCCGCCCGTGTGCGTGTGAGGGGGAGAGCCAGAGAGCGGGGAGGGAGAGCGAGCAGGCTGCGCGAGGAGAGCAGAGCAGAGGCAGGAGGAGGGGAGCGAGCGCTCCAGCCAGCGCGAGGACGGGCTTCTCCTTCCCTGCTCAGTTAATCTGGCTGTCAGTCGGCGTTAACGCTGCGGTGTAAGCGCTCGGATTCCCAGGGAACAAACCCACAGAAGCAAGGCTGAAAGGAAGGAAAGCAGGAAGGAACCGCTGGAGGAAAAGAAGAGGCAGAGCAGCGAGAGGAAGAAAGGAAAAGGTGGGGGGACACCAAATCTATGACTGGACCTGGGCTTCTTTTTCGCCAATGCAAAAAGGAATATGCAGCACATTTTTGCCTTCTTCTGCACCGGTTTCCTAGGCGCGGTAGTAGGTGCCAATTTCCCCAACAATATCCAGATCGGTAAGTGAGAGGGGCAGCTCCCCGGGAGGGGGGACTTTGGGAAGCTGGAAGGGATTTTTTTGGAGGGGGACCGTCACCCCCTCCTCAGTACAGCTGTTGTGCTCGGCTGTCTAAAGCCGTGCAGTAGAGGAGGAGGAAGACTAGGCTGCCAGCGAGGGGAGGGGGCTTCCTCCATCCGATGGGGGCAGAGAAGAAGTGTGTACACGCACACACACAGGTGCAACACGTCACACTCCAGGCAGGAGCATGTGAAATGGAGGAACCGCTGCTTCAGAGGGGAAGAAAATCAGGATGTACCTCGCAACAGCGTTGTTGGTGTTTAAGGAGTTAACTCCCTTGCTTGGTAGATGGTGCCTGATTTCATTTATTTATATAAATTTGTATAGTGGGTGTATTTAGGTGTGATTATATATGAAATATGCACACATACATTTAACTGCCGGAGGCAATTTCTCGGTGAGAGGAGGTAAAAGAAACCCTCTCAAAGGAGGAAAGAGTGTTGGGTTTATTGTAGCTGCGGAAATAATGGCAAAGGCCCCCACTCTAAGGAGGGGGTTCTCTCTCTCTCTTGCTCTGGACACCCCTCCAGCTGCCTTCTCTTTGCTCTCTGCCATGTTGGGCTGGTGGTCCTCACTCCCCTAGTCCTGGAACTTGTAGCATGCCTCTCCTCTATCTTTTCCGTTTTCCCCTCCTCTTAGATGCCCTGTCCACAGACACTGGTTCCCTTTTACACACGTACAAACACATGTACACATACTCCTTTCCCCCTTCCAATGGTACAAACACATGTACACATACTCCTTTCCCCCTTCCAATGGTTCTCATCTTTGGGCTCCATCCCCTCAACTTGGAGACAGCTTTCAACAAGCTGCATGCCTTTTCATTCCCCATCTCCCTTCTCTTGGCTGTGTGCTTCTAAATGGCCCCCACCCTCCCTGCATTTATGAGGGAGCTAACAGATATTGCTACTCCTTATAATCATGGGGGAAAGCAAAACAAAGAGGAGCAGTAACACCAATAACAAAGCCTGGCCACAGGGCTGTGGCTTCAGTGTGACCAGCATTTCATGACTGTTTGTGTCCCAGAATCACACAAGCCGCTTTGCTCAGAGGCATCTTTGTTGATTTGGTTTGTTTTCTCTCCCTGTAGGGAAATAGCTCCACTAGAGAAAGTTCCCATTGCGGAGTTTATGTCCTTTGTGTGTGAGTATGTGCTGGGGGCTGTAGTGCAGCTGGTGTTTTTGTCAGGCACACGTGTGCTGCGGAAGAGTCTCTGTCAGCCTCTCTGGCTAGCTGGTTCCGAGGGTGGTCGGCGTGGCCACAGAGTAACTTGCTTTGTTTCCTGACACCTGTTAGGCTACATTCTGAAACGTGTGTGTGTGTGTGTGTGTGCTCACTCGCAGCTTACACAGAGAAACTTCCAGCCTTCAGGAGACACTTCCATCCCAGCCCAGCCTGTAGTCTTCCACCGCCCAACCTCCCCTCGCCTTTCTTTCATTCACTGCTGGAGGGAGGAAGGGGCCTGAGAAGTGTTTGGGGTGTGGTCATCTGGAAGGGGGGCGGAGCATCAGAGTCAAAGAACTATTTTTCATTGTTGTTGTTTCTAGTCTTTAAAATAAGGGCATATAGACACGTGAAAAGCACTTGCTCTTACGCAGGACACTGTTTATGTTAGTACCTACGTATTGCCTATACTTTGCTGATTGTAACTGCTTGCCTCGAGATACATGGACTTGCGTTCCTTAGGTGTATTTCTATGTATCATCATGGGTAGAAATGAATGGAGAAGTGCATATGTACTATGTTTACTCATGTATCTCTGCAGTTTTGTTTTTTTTTTTTTACCATATTTAGTCCCAATTTACTTAACTGATAAAATCACTGTTGCTATTTTCAAACAAAAGGCAAAAATTCTTAAATCATAGAACAAATGCTGAAATATCACAACCATCAGGGTATACTTGACTCTACTAATAAGATCTCTAACAAAAGCTTTGTAATCCATTTTCTTCTTAAAAATAAACACACACCCACTGTGTAAGAAGTCAGAAGTGCATTATATTAAGACCGTGATTCCTGTTGGATATGAGATAAACTTCTCTGTAAATATTCATTATAGTTCAGTCTCTAGAAATAACTGGTTTCAATTCACAGAAATTTATTTTAATTCACTTATAGGTCCACAGTAAACACACAGGTCAGCCCTGTACTCTTATTTCTTGGAGCAGGAGCCCTGACAGGCAGCGTTACTGTGCTTTTTGTGGGTACAGAATATCTGTAGCTCTTGACCTTCTTGAGACCCCACATCTTTGAAGCGCAAGATTCTGCCGCGTAAACATGCAATGTGATCCCTTATATAACAAGTCATTCCTAGGTAGCTGAGAGCATGAATGACAAAAGAAGCAAAACGCTAAAATGCTACTTGCAGAAAATCAAGAGTTTTCAAAGAAAATGAATAATAAACCTTGGAGGCAATAGAATAGTTGAATGGCACACAGGTCTCGCCGAAGACCAAAAGTGTCAAATCAAACAATGACAATGCTGAGAAGCCCACAGGGTCTGAGATCTAGATTTTAGTGACCTTACAACACTTACTGGCACCCACTTCCTGGAAGGTTCTGTGATGAGAGATGGACAGGTTAGCCACAGGGAGGGCTTCTGGGTACAGAAGAGCATGGCTCTCCCAGGTGGTTTGCCCAAGGGAAGGGGAAAAGAAACACCACGGGGCTCTTTTCTCTACCTTTTGCTGAACTGAAGGGTGCACTACTAAATGTTTGAGCAGATTAACAGATGTCAGGGGCTCTGTCACGTACAAGCCCATCAGCAGAAGTTAAGCGTCAGCGTCCGCCCGAGTCTACTTGAACGAACTCATCCCTAGCACTAAAAGCCACAACTAATGGCTTTGGCAAAGAAGAAGAAAGGAGCTGAACTGAGGTGGGTCATTAAGGAACTAAAACCTGTCTCCAGACCAGATACCATGTTGCATTTTCTTTTCTCATAGGGGGACTATTTCCAAACCAACAATCACAAGAACATGCCGCTTTTAGATTCGCTTTGTCGCAACTCACAGAGCCCCCAAAGTTGCTCCCCCAGATTGATATTGTGAACATCAGCGACAGCTTTGAGATGACCTATAGATGTAAGTAATTGCTTCTATTTCTGAGATTTCTTTCTGGCTACACCAATGGAAAGAGGGCCTGTGGGTAGGTGGTAGTGTTGCAAAAATGGCTTGCTTTGTCATTTGTCTTCATAAGAGAAAGCCCTCCAAGAAACACTTCAAGAGCCTTTTGAGTGATTCCAGCAGTTGGTATTTAGATCCTGCTATGCTCCGCGGACTGCGTTTGGTTTTTCACTGTCAGCTAACTTTAAACGCCAGGCTGAGGGCTACTTGGGTGTCCTCCATCTCCCCTACTTCGCTGAGGTTTTCGGGTTCTGCTGAGAGAGCTGCACACATAGAAAACTTCTGAGAGATACAGAATTAAATGTTCTGACTTTAGCAGAATGTGTTTAAAATTCTTAAGCTGCTTCCTATCTAAAAGCTAAAAGGAGAAAGCTGTCCCTATAGCCTGATAAGAAAAGGCAGACGAGAAGTTGGAAATCTGGATTCCTATTTTTGGAAATAACCAATAATTATCAAAATGTGGTGCCCCAATTACTTCCAAAATGGCTTGAAGTGATTCATTCATTAAGACACACTTTGTAGACATAAAAAAAATCTGAAAAGTCAACACAAGTTATATGACAGCCTTTGAGCATAAACCAGAACAGAGGTGACTTCAAGAAGAACTGCTGTATTGCTGCTATCAGAATTGGATGCATTATAAAATGTGGACAACAAATGCTATTCTGAGTTTTTTCTGGCAACCAGGATTGAAAAGGAGATCTATGGTTGGTTGCATGATTGCCACTAAGGTTGGTTGCATGATTGCCCCTTTATGTCAGATGAAAGCATAAAAATTAATTAGTAGAGACATTTGCCCACTATGAATTAAGCTCAACTAGGAGTTCATGGCAGGAAAGAGTAAGCAGAGTGGGCAAGAACATTTTGGAAATCAAAGCTGGATTGACTTGGCACCTTTGGTTTTGTGAGCCACCTCAGCAGAGCAACTTCGGCTGAGCTGTGGATGATGGAAGGACCGTGTCTTTCATCTCTTTCCTGCGTTCCCCCACAGTACGCTCAAAGATTTGAACTGGGCAGGCTTTGAACTCGCAAAATGAGAATCCCAAAGTCTGCGTATCCCTAGGACTGCTCATAAGATAATGATGACATGAACAAAGAATTATAATTATGCCAGATTCCATTTATTGAGGACTTACTGTGCATCAAGAACTAAGATAAGTATTTTACAGACATTTACAGGAGCATTCGTTAGTATCTATTTAGCACTGGCCACAGCCCATGGGATGCACGAATTGCTTTTCATGTCTTAGCTCATTTAATCCTGACAGGAACCTTACAGAGACCTCTACCTTGTCCTCATTTTAGACCCAAGGAAACTGAGGCAGCAACAGGTTATGTAACTCACAAGGTCACCTGGGAAATAAATAGTGGCCTTTTGACCTCCAGGTTCACATTCCTGTGTACTGTGATAGGTGCACGGATCCCCATAGCAACTTAACCAGCCATTGTGAGATCCTCCAAGTGGCTGGTAACTAAGGAGAGAAACTGACATCTTTTCAAACTGTTGCTGTGAGTTTGCATAAGAACAGGCCATCGATAAACAAACCAGCAATGCCACATTTTAATAATGCTAAGACTGACAATTTGGTGACTGAGTTGCTCACTATCCTTTAAAAAGTGCTAAAGTTTAACTGTTGAATATAGTTTATGAAGCCATCCTCCTGGAAAGCTAGAATGATACACAGCAGGTATTTAACTACCAGATAACCTCCCCTTCCTTTTCATATGGCTCACAGTAGGCTCTGTGGGCTTCTGTGTGCCTCTAAACCACCTCAGGTTATGAATGCTCTTTGGCATATACATGCAGGTATTAATCTATTTCCTGGGGAGAGTCTCCATGTCTTTTGTCATATTCTCAAAAGGTTCATTATGAAAGGTTTACTTGCTTAGAGGATCAAGAAGAACAAATGTCTGGCACATGCGTTCACTGAGACCTGTCTACAGCACAGCCTGATAGAAAGAGATGTTAACTGCTTTCCTAGTGTCAAGATGTTGAGTGGCAGGAAAAGATAACAAAAGACAAAAATAGAAGGAAATGTTCTAAGGCAAAAGGTGGTGCTTCTGTACCATTATCTTCACAGTCTGAGACTTGATCTCTAGCAGATGTCAGCTGTTTATCATGGAGGTAAAAGTGTGGTGCTGGCCATGTTGTCCATTATGACCGGTGGACCCAGAAAAGATGGATCTGGATTCTTGAACCTGATGCTTGCCACATACTCACATACAGCTTTCCAAGCACACCTGCCTTGTTACTTTGGCTGTTCTTTAACTGTTTCTTCAAAGTTGACCTGAGATGGACTTTGGAAATGTACAGATGATAAAATTCTCTGGCTCTGAAGGAGCATGCACGCCAACAGGGGACAATTGTGTGGGGATTTTCTAAGAAGCAATATTATTATTTTATGCTTAGACTTTTAGTCTCTTCTCTTTGGTTTCAAAATCACAGAGAGTAGTGGAAAATTTGGGCTGAAACAGTGATGGTGTTTGCCTGCCTTGAGAAGCTATTGTTAACTTTCGTGTGAAATTAAGGAACCATTTCAGATTATATTCGTTGTGGTCCATGGGTGTGAGAAAACTGTACATCTGTTCTGATTCAAGCTGAGTTAAGAACAGCAAAGGGAATAGAGTGGTTTGGGGCAGAATGGGTTAATTAATCATGTACGGAAAACCAAGAAAATATGTTTTTCAAATGCAATTTTGTGGGCTTTTTTAAAGATATGGATTAGTAATTACCTCAAATTAACTGCACGAATCAGTCTTGTCTACAGGAAATGCCAAATATTTGTGGGGTTTTTCTCCTAATTTTTCCAGTCATTTGATTTTCCCCTTGTACATTTTGCTATTCATTATCCCTCCACCAGAGGGTGGAGAAGGGAAGAGAGATGAAGTATAATAGGAATTGTTCCTACCAGATGTTTAGCAACCAAGGATTTAAAAAGAAGGGTGATGGTTACAGGATAGGGATGCAGGGAAGATGGAAGAAGGGCATTAATAACATCACTATCCAAGGTGACAGTTTGCTTTCTCCTTTGCATTCCATTCTTCTGGCTTTCTTTGTCTGCCATCATTAAGGGGTAAAGCGATTCCCTTGGGATCTCCTCTGAACACTCTTCTAAGCTCGCAAGGGTGGGGATGGGGAAGGTGTCCATAGAGCAGGGATTTATTGGCCAGATGTCAACTCCATCTTGGTGCCTTCATGGTAAGTACAAAGAAAGAAATGAGTGAAGTGCTGACTGGGGTTCCAACACAAAGTCTAAGAAGAATTGTGGCAACTTAAGTCTTACTTCTCATTCATCTGTCCATTTGTTCACTCACTCATTCATTTGGCAAATGTATGCTTAATGTCTACATCAAGCACTGTACCAGGTGCTAGGCAAGGAAGGGCCAATACCATGAATGTAAGTGATGGCCGACGCCATGCAGCCTCTTTCCTCATGAGGCCTAGAGTTTAGCTCAGAGGTCTTTAAACTGCACTGCACATAAGATTCTCCAAGGAAGTTGGTTAAAGCAAGACTCAGGGGTAGACCCTCTACTTTCTGGATCAAACTATTCAAGAGCAGGTCCCAAAAGGATTTTATAGTAGTTGGTATGTGCATCACACTTTAAGAAACTCTTTTATCTAAAAAGTCTTCCTTTTGTTTAGTAAGCATTTTTGAGCCCTTACACAAACCCAGGGATGATGTTAAGAACCAGAAATGCAGACAAAACTGAGATACATTCCCTGCCCTAGTGAGATAGACTGTCCTGTAAAGATAAAATTAAAATGTAATGTTAAGGACTACAGCAGTGATTCGTATGGAATGTTAGAGACACCTTAAGGCACAGGATTGGCCTTTCGCACAGTGATGCAGAATTGAATTTTAATGCTAAGCAGAAGTTTTCTAAGAGATAAAGGATGAGGGCAGCAAAGGGGAAGAGGCAAGTGCACTGTGATCAGAGAGACTGGCATATACAAGAAGAATACTTACCTTGTGTTTGCCCTGCTCTGACGGCTACTAGCTTCCACAGTGGGCTTCTCACTAGGTATTTCTTAAAAGCTGTAGAGTCACCAAATGGTCACCCTCAAGCCACTTTAGCACAGAGGCAGACTCTTTGCATCCACACTCTGTTTAAGAACTTAGGAATTTCATATCAAAATTTGGATATGTTATCTGGGGCTTGAGTCTATACAGCCTCAGTTTGCTGGTGGATGGAGGGAGTGCCCCATCTAGACAGCCCACTTCCCGTCTAGCTCACTTATCTCGTTTTCTTTACCACCAGCTGACACCCGGAAGCACTGAATTCACAGCCCTGATTGACTTATCCTGCCATGGTGCCCATGTCTTTATAGATTAGCTCTACCTACCATAAAAATATTTGTTGCTGTCCAGCAAGACCATGCGTATCTATAGCTTGGTGTCACTCTGTACACCTCACAATACCCCTAAGACAAATAAGCAAGTGTCTCCAAGAGTCAGGGCATCAATCGCCCAGCATCCCTCAGCACACTGCCTCTGCTGCGGACCTACTGAAGAAGCTCAAGGGGATTCTAATAGGTCTTTAGGTACCTGTTAGAGACAGATGGCTTCTTAGCTCGTCATTTTCAGAGCTGCAACTAACAGTCCACAGACCTGTTTTGCTTGACCTGCACAATGCTCTTCAAAATTTAGCATAAAAATCCAGATTTCTGGCTTCTGCCTATGGCATTTAGCAACCCTGGGCCCACACTGCTACTCACCTTCTGCTGTCTAGAACTGCAAAGGACTCCTCTCTTTAAATACAGGGCATACAAGTTTAGTGAAGTTCTCAATACTTCCTCTTGTACGTGTGGTCACTGTAACTGAACCATTAAGTAGGCCAATCTGCTCATACCTGATTTACGTCTCTTAGCATCCAGTATTTTATTATTTCAGTCTAACAGTCACCCTGTAACAAATAGTAAAGGACACAAAAGAATGCATATTCCTACTCTCAAAAAAATTAAGTCTAAATACAGCAATGAACAGAATAGCAGCAGGTGGTAGAGTAAACAAAGATTATTTTGAAGACCTACTGTGGGTCAAATACCTCACAGATGTTGCCTTATTTAAGTTTTATAACAATCCTTAAATATTACTATGCCCATTTTATAGTAGTACTATTGATAGTAGGTGAGATTGTTTCTCTTTCATATCATGCAACCAATTGGAGCCTTAGTTGAAGCTAGTCTAGGGGTTCCAAAACTCAATGGACTTTCTCTATTTGAAGATTTATGCCTATATGAACACACACAAAAACAAAAGCACAGTAGAAGAGCCGCAGTAGAAGTGCTGCAGAGAGGTTTGATTTGGGATTAAGAGTCCCACAGTAGAAGCGATGGCTGAGGGTACTGGAGACTTCTTGGGGGAGCTGAAGCTTGAGCAAGCATTGAAAGGTGAAGCAGATTTGGATGTTAAGTGAGAGGAGGGTATTTTGAGTGGGTAAAAAGTCACACTATTCCTCCTTCATCCCCAACCTCTAGTGCACACGATTGTTTTCTGAACTGGAAAGTTCTATGCATTTCTTTGGCACCCACTCTATGCCTTCAATGCCATGTCAGATGCTTATAGTTCTTTGGTTGAACTATGTTACAGTCTGATTTTAGCTTCTCAATCGTCACCTCTGCCCTCACATCAAGAAATACAGGTGTTGATACAAATAGATGACTCTGTCAATTCTCTTATTATGATATTGATGATTATGAGCTTTCTGTACAAAAAAAATTTGCAAACATTTCTTCCTGCAGCTAAAGACCTCTGCAGGCATGAGTGAGATTGCTGCTCTCCTCCTGGAGGCTTAGAACAAAGCAGTCACATAAGACATTTGGAAAAAGGCTAAGATTCATTGCTTTGTTCATTCATTCATTCAAAGCACTTTTATTATTGCCTTCTATGGGGCATATGTACTATCACTGCCCTCCCCCATCCTTGCAGAAAGCCCTCATTGATGACAGAATACTTTCCCATTGAATCTACACGTGACCTCAGATTCCCTTTCGCCACTGCATTCTAAGCAACTAATACAAATTGGCCAGACTTGATGCAAGAGACGAAATGCATTTGCTGTTACAAGGAATCACACTAGAAATTGAGGAAAATAAAATATATTAGGCATTGATTCTCCCCTTAAGGGGTACAGATTCTTAGAGAGGAAATAGGCATAAACAACAAAAAGTGTGAAATAAGGACTGAGTTGATCTCTCTCTCTCCCTCTCTCTCTCTCTCTCTCTCTCTCTCTCTCTCACACACACACACACAGACACACCCCAACAAGCACACGTGCACACACACACACAAACACACAAACACATACATACTCCTACATATTCAGAGGAGGGAAAGAAAACTTCTTGCTGGAAGAATCTAAGTTTCAACAAACAAGAACATTTGAGCTGAAATTACAAAGGCAGGCATGACACAGATAAGATGTAGATGTATAGATTATACTATATTTGGTGCAGTAAAAAGTGCACAGACTTGAGATTTAAAGACATGGATTCGAAAGTTAGACTATCTTCTTGAATTGTTCGGGTATGGCCTTGGAAAAGAACCCCTGCTCCCCTCACTCCATATGATGAAGCTCATAACCTATGAGAGTCCTTCTAGGACTACATTTTTATGCTGAGACATATGGAAAGCTCCAGGGACAGAGGAAGCTCTAATATAGCCTTTGATTGAGGGAAGGGCCTCAAACTAACTGAGAACCTAAGGAAAACTCCCTGCACCCCTCCTACCAGATCGAATGACCAGGACACATTTTGCTTACATATGCTTAGCATTAAGCCTACTATGGGCCTCAGATACATTCACTTTATATTCAGCAACTATTTATGGAGTTTGTACTATCGTGAACAAAAACAGAAAGCAGCCCTGTGCTCATGGAGCTTATCAGCTAGTAAGGGATGCAGCTATGAGTCAAATAATTGCACAAATGACTATATCATTAGAAGTTGTGATAAATGATCTGAAAGAAAGGGCCATGATTCTATGAAAGCATATTACAAAGGAACCAACTCTGGGCAGGGGCGTGAATAGGCGTTTGAGCTGACAACTAGAGCTTTTGTTGATGTAGTCCTGCGAACAGGAGGAGGATTCTAGGGGCTTGCCAAGCAGAGGCCTGGTAGGGAGATCAGGGGAAAGTGTGGGGCTGGAAAAGATGTAGGATTCTGAGCTGTAGGAAACCCACTGAAAAGTACTAAGCAGAAAGTACCAAGCAGAAAAGTACCATGCTTAGATTTTTGGTTTCACAGCAGGAATTAGATGCTTGAGAGCACTCTGCCACATCTCTGTTGCCTGGAGACTCTGGGCTTGTTTGGTAATGACCTGTGTTCCCTTACGTCTGTCACCAGTTTGAGACGGAATCTGGCAGATGGGCAGAGGGTAAGGACAGATGCTGGGGGGAGGGGAGCTGACGGTGGCGTCTGGGTGAGGTGTTGTTGTGGTAAGTGGCACTGTGTGTGCCCAGAAGTGTCTGTGGAGACACTGGAGGAACCTGATTCCAGGGCCTGAGCTCAGGGCAGTCTGTGTGCAGCGGGAAATCATCTCCGCTCAGCAGCAGAGATGTGTACACCTTGGAATCTTGGTTGCTGGTCATAATGGATGACTCTAGAACTCAGATTCATACTTCTTTTCTCCCCTACTTGGGCCTACAAACTGCTTTGCCCAAATTCCCCATGGGAATTCTGGCCTACTGCTCAGTACCAGCTCTTCTTTCTTCTCCATTTAGCTTTCCTTGCTTTCTCCTATTCACACTCTCCTCTGCCCCTCAGTCCTCTGTACCTTCCCCGTAGCAAGTGTCAGTATTTCTCCCTCGGTTTCATCACCTAATTCTTGTCTCATCTTCCCAACTGTACTAGGAAATTTGAGGTCAGTAGCCTTGTTTTCTTTAGCTTCCTCTCAGTCTCTACCACAGAACAGTATCCAGTGGTAGTAGGTGAATGAATGAACAAACCAATGAATCAACGAAGGCTGCGTGTTACATACCACCAATGGCGGTGACAAGACTAAGCCTGCATTATTGCGCATTCATTAAGACTTTGACATTATGAGTTCCTCTAGTTCGAGCAGGCTGTACTGCAAATTCCTACAGACAGATACTACAGTGTAGCTGGAGAGTGCCAGGGGTGAAACCCAGATGTAAGTTAAATTAAAAACTGATTCCAGCTCCGTGTGGACTGTGGTCACGAAGGGTTCTGAATAAGGGATAAGCTTCCATTTTCTAAACAGAAGATTTCTGGTCCACAGCCTGGTACTGCCATTGATGCATCAGCCTTGTACGGGTCATTCAAGTTGAATCATCTTTGAACCTGAATTTCTTTCAACCAGGAGTCAGAGGGGGCGAGAAGGAAGGGGAGGAAAGGGGAAGGGGATAAAAAGGAATTGAGATGTATTATGCCCATGGGCCAACTCCCCACAATGAAAGCAATCATGTAATTCAAACACGTGCTAATAAAGAAAGAAGGTAACAGTGGTATTAACCATACACAGTCATGATAAAAAGGATCCAATGACTATGAGTTTTACATCAACTTTGCAATCAATAAAATGCCATGATGCGTGAACTTCAGTCTAGTGTTTTCATAGAGGGAAATTCTCGGGAAGCTGGAGGAGCAGGGGTTTGAACGTTTCTGGTTCCATCCCTAGGCACATGTGGGCTGGCAGTGGGGGTGCTTTCCTCAGCCCACTGGCCATCCTCCTCTCTGGGATGGGTGCCTGCTTTCTGTGTTTGTCACATGACCCTCTCTACTTTTAAGGAGCTTGTGGTACATGCTGCCGACCCGGTCAAGGCACACAGGGCACTGGAGTTATTGGAAATCTCTTTCCACCTCTAGCTGCCCTTGTGACTTTGGTGTGTCCCAGCCTGCTGTCAAGAGAGTGTAAGGCAGTCCCAGGTCCAGTGCTCAGAGGATGCAGTCAAAATTAGGAGTCATGAGGCAGCTGGAGCCCAGCGAAATCAGCACCAATAGTTAAAGCTGTTTGGGGATGTTCATTATGTAAAATATCTAGGAGGGAAATAACTTTTTGACAGTAGTTATTATTTGGTGTACAAAAGTAAAAAATGTGTTATAGAAAACCATGGAAATGCAGATACCAGACAAAACTTAGATAATTATAATACTAAAAATACACTTCTTATATTTTTTAGAACTTATTAGCTTAAAAATTAATGGAATTTTATTTATAATATGACCTTCTATCTAGTATTATATTTGTGACTTTTACTACTTCACATTCATTTTTAATACAGCTTGCAAAGCCTACTGTACATCTGTACCTTTATATAAGCCATGTCTTTGTACAGGATGTCTAGTTAATTTCGAAATTTTGCTTTAAAAATAGTGCTGTGATAATTACCCTAAAATATTTAATGACTTGTGTATGTTTTTATGACTTTAAAAGCATTTTTAGATCAGTGGAATGATTTCCAATGAGATTAGTAGAATAATTAGTGTATGCTGGATTTGAGATAACTAACACATTGCCAACTCTGACAATAACTTGGTGTATGACCTTGATTAGTCTTTGTGTCCAGTTAGTTTCCAGATGTATAACTATAACATCATAACACTAGCTTCTTAGAGTTACTAAATAAGCAAATGCCATTATTTATATGAAAGACCTTTGAAAAATGGGAAGTGCTAGGCAAATGTAGGGTAATATAATTAACCAGGCTCCTTAACTATTAACATAAATGCACCATAAGTACAATGTGACTAATTAATCTTTAGTGTTTTCCTGTGAGGGTGGTCATTATCTATGAATAAATCTATTTTGTAGATGGGAAAAAATTGAAATTTTAAAGCTAAGTGTATCCCTGGCCCAAATATATAGCAACACTAAATCTGAAAGCATTTCTCTTCACTTATGATTCAGTCTACAAGAATGGACTAAGTATGTAGGTCATGCAGTGCCTATGGCTTAAGAAATCATTGTTTATAGGGACAAAAGGTCAACCCCATTTGGGCAGGAAGCAGTCAGAACTCTTTAGCAGCAAGCGATAGAAACCCAATTGCCTGGGTAGTTCTGACCACAGGTATAGCTAAATTTCAGGATTTGAAGGATACATCGAAACTGAGACTTTTAGGTTTAGGCTTTCTCTAAATTTTCCTTAGTGTCAGGCATATGTATACCACATACCCAAGCCCAGCATGCCAATCTTCACCTTCACAAAATTAACTAGACATCCTATAAAAGGACATGGCTTAAATTGAGTAAAGTACAGATGTACAGGGCTTTTTAAGGAGTCATTAAAAATGAACGTGAAAGGTTCCATGGAAAGGGAACTTCTTTCTCCCATCAGTTCCACAGAAGTCTTGCGACTCATGTCACTGGATTAAACCCAGAATATGTGCTCATTTCTGAATGTGACTCGATGACCAGAATACTGTGCTTTTTTGGTCAGTCAAATGATCGTGACTAGAGGTTGAGGTGGTGAGAAGGACCAATAATTGCCCACGCAAACTACGTGGACATTAGGGAGGAGTCATTTCCTCAAAGCAAATCAGAGATCCATCACTAAAGGAATGGAGGCTGGATGGTCAGTAGGCAAAATAACATAGTTGTCTTCTGTTACCCATCATCTCTTTAGAAGGAAAAATTTAGAGGGGCTGAAGAGAAGCCAACATAGAACAAGGATCAAAATGCTAAAGCAGAGCAGCCATAAGGAGAAGCACATATGAGAGATTCTGGGGGGTAAGGCCAGATCAGAGGAGCAGGGCAGGTAGAAGGTTTGAAACTCAGGCCGATGAGCTCATCTGTGCCATGAGGGTTAGTCTCTGCCCAGCCAGAGCCAACCAAAGCTTATGAAACCCTTTTAGAAGGTGCTGTCCATTCATGTGGCTGTGCCTGGGTGTGGTCCCTTCGGGCCACCTGACAGTATGATGAGCCATCACCCCTAAGATACCTGATGGTCCCGAGTTACTTACACTCTCTCCTGGTGACCAAGACACTTTGTGCTCTAGTCACCCAAGCAATTGTACACAAACCAACAGTCCCAGTTGGAATCTTGGCTGCAAATGTGATAAGCCCACACCACCAGATGGCAGGTTCTTCTAATTGGCTCCATCCCCTCTGGTTCTTGGCAGGGATGAAACCTTCCCTGTGCCGGATGAGGGGGCCGGGGGAGCCGGGATCAAATGAAGGAGGCTTTAACCTCTGTTATACAGGCAGCGCTCTTAAGCTGGTTCCTTCCCAATGAACAGTGTAGCATGGTTCTTTCACCACAGGTGATGGACTTAGAGACGACTGAGACTGCAAACCTAATACTGACGAGGCACATTCAGTTAGTCGTTGACACTTAGGGAGCACTGTGGTAGATGACATTACTATTTGACGATTCTACACTGCAGTACTTCCCCAATCCGTTAGTGTTACGTTTCATCATGTGACTTGCTCTGGCAACTTGGATATCGATAGACAGGTTTCAAGCAGAAACTATGAGACGAATACTGTATGCCCTAGAGACACTGCTAAGTCCAGAAGACAAGAAGGACTGTCTATAAGCAGCAGACGTGTCCAGCAAACCAAGAGACTAAAGTCTCAAGCAGAGCTGTCCTACCTGTCTTGCTGGCCCATGAGCATCACAGTAAATGTTGTACACCACCGAATCTACGGTTGCTTTGTGCTACAGCAATAACTGACCAATACAGGCAACTACTGTGTATTCAACACTTAGTCATGGAGAAACATGGAGAATGATGCGGTCCTGGTCTCCATGAAGCACGTACTCTAGTTATGGAGATAGACCCTAAATACATTTACAAATTTTTAGAAAATATCGTTACTAGGATCAAAAAGAAAGTAACATGCACCAACATGATTGTTATGCTAGAAGAAAATACCTGCTTCAGGTGAGGTGTTTGAGCAAGGTTTCTACAAGGAGGTCAATTTTAAACTCACACATAAATGTTGGAAAAGAGCCAGCCAGGAGTAAGCTGCCCTGGAGAATGTAAAAAAACAGCCCTATGGGCAATCTGTATTGAGAACCTTGATCTAAGGGAGAATGAGGCGCCCTGGATGATTCCCTGTAAGTTGGGTCTTAGGGCAAATACTGGCTTCTCTCCACTATAGCATATTGGAAAATCAAGGCTAACAAAGACGTACTTGCTGCCAAAGCTAGATAACCCAAAAGCTCAGAAGCCACGGAGCCTGGCAGGCAGAGGGTAAGATTCCTAGGGCATTCCCATCAGAGGGGTGGAGAAACTGGCTATACTTCTTGTCGTAGTTCCAGAGTAGTCAAGAGCTGTTTATATAGATAAGAAGTGTGTGCATGTGTGTGTGTGTGTGTTCATATATATACATGTTCTTTCACAAAAAAAGGAGCTAGATGACTTGTAGATCCCTTTCCAAGTGTGTAATTATAAAAACAAGTCTGAGATTTGAATTATCTGTGAAGGAAATGGTAAATCAAAGAACTTCATCTTAACTCTACGCCAAACTTCATTTGTTAACTGATGTGATTAATTGGAAGGAGTCTCTTTTGCACAAACAGGATAAGCTCCAGCATCCCTAACTTATCTGGTAAAGGATATGGAAGTGTTACCACCTCAAGGGAGGGTGGAAGACATCTAATTACACAAGCCCTCCATCTGGTCTTCAGACACTGAAAAGTAGGAGTTGAGGGAGGGTCACCAGGGTCCGTGTGCAGTTGAATCCAGGTAGTTTATCAGATGTGAGAAAATTGTTTCACTGGAGCTTCCCTTACCAGCTCTTCTTCCTTCCTCCAAGGTCATTCCGAATACTGTAACATACAGTTTCTACTCTTGACTGTTCTAACGACCAATCCTTCTTGGGTTATGGGTGGATCTTTCAGTGGCAAATCCCATTATATCTCTGTTTCTCATAGCCTAAAGCCTGTGGAAGTCTTCATGCCCCTCCCCAGAGCACCACAGGTATTGTAAGGCTGTGTTCTACCCAGCTCCTCTATTAGGATTTCTCTGACTCATTCATCTCCTTTTTCCATCCCATTGTCTGCCCTTTCTTCAAGATTCTGGCCCCTACATTTTGAGTTTGACATATCAAATTGGAAACAACTTGGCAGACGCCTGTCCTGCGAAACTCATTGCTCTTCTTCACTCTTTTTCTGTTGAATCAGTTGGGCTCAGAATAGGCGTGTCTGGCTTGAGTGCCAGGCCCTGTCCCATTCTCCACATAATACATGCGAAATGTTGTCTTCACCACTACTTTGACTTTTGAACCTGTCCCCATTTTTCTTCTTTTTCAACAGATTATGGCTTTAGCCTTCTGTGTAGTCCCTCTATGGTACAATCCACTCCCCTCACAGATGGTGGATCAGTATCTTGAAGACTTTTTCCAGTCTTGAACCTTCCTGTCCCCCAAAAATCGTTGGTGGCATCCCTCCTTGCTTTATGTTCAAAATCAGCCCACACTATGACACTTGATACAATGATCTCAGTCTGCCTACTTCTTGAGAGTTATCTAACTGCATGCTCTACGTTCAAGCTAAACCTGGCAATCCAGAGTTGCTGCAAACATGTTTTTCAATCTCTTACTGCTTTGATTTTATTCACATTACTACCTCCACCTGGCAAACTACTCACCACCAACTGCTAACAATCCATTTATTTGGCTGACTGATATTTACTGAGCATCTCCTCTCTGGGAATACAGCAGAAAACAAAATCAACGAAGTCCCTGTCTTCTTGAGGAGGACATTCTGGGGAACTAGTAAATACAATGATTTAGCAGATGTATGAAATGCTATAAACATAGCCAGTAGTCAGGGGATAAAGAGTAAGTGGAGTTGGTAGGTCCTTCTAATTGGTTCCATCACCTCTGTTTTTAGGCAGGAATGAAAATCCTCTATCTGAGGAAGGAGGGAAGACAAGGGCAGCCAGGATCAAATGAAGGTTTAACCTCTGCTAAACTAGTGGGGCTCATAAGAGAGATACATTAGATGCATGGTCAGTGGAGACATCCCTGAATAAGTAATGTTTTCATTGAGCCTTGTTAGAATTGACAGAATTTTCAACAGGGATAGGAGCTATTCTATATCTGTGCTGTCTAAGTAGGTACTTACTAGCCACATGTACTCAGTAAGCACTTTAAATCTGACTAGTAAGACTAAGAGATTAAATCTTAATATTATTTAATTTTATTAATTTTAATTTAAGTAGCCACACGGGACTAGTTCCTATCATATTAGCACAGATCTAGACTCTGGAATTTTCCAGAAAAAAAGTAGAGCAAGTCTACTGGTTTCAAAATGTGACCTGATATATTTAAAAAACAGGAAGGTGGCCAGTAGAGCTAAAGCATTCTGAGCAAAGAGTTGGACAAGTATTTTGTAAGCCATGATAAGAAATTGAGATTGATTTTAAATCCAATAAAATTATTACTGGGTTTTAAGCTTGTAAGTAGAGTCATATGATTTAATTTTTGAAAGGTAAGCATGATTCCCCACGGAGAAGAGAGAAGTGAAAAAACTGACATGAAAATACTTTGTATCAGCCGGTTTTTTCTGCATAACAAATAATTTCAGCATCTCAGTGGCTTGTAAACAAAACCCTTTTTATTTTCAACCATAATAGTCTTCATAGCAGCCAAGGTCTCTGTTCTAAGCTAGATCTGTTGGACTCCAGGAGGGTGTAGGTCTGCCTCGTGTGTCTTTGTTTGAGAGGTGATAGTCAGGAGGCAGCTACAAAAATACTTACTCCTCCCACAGTGGATCACAAGGCACAAGAAGTTATGCCTTCCCGTGCAAATACATTTAAATCTTCTGCTTGTGTCACGCCCTGTAGTATTTCACTGGTCCAAGTAAGTCATGTGGCTGAAAGAGGAAAATACACACTGCCTTCCGTGAAGAATGACAAAGTCACACGGCAAGGGGAATAGACGTGCAACTCTAGCAACAATCCAGTGTACCACATAGGAGACTCGGGGAGACCAGAAAAGAGGCTCCTGCAATAGTCTAGCTCTTAGATGATGACGGCTTGGACAATCAAACAGGTTAAATTATCAGATGTTATCACCGTGCTGTGAACCTACTCCTCAATCCCTCAGTCAGAGCTGATTTCTTTTCCCTTTATTTTACCAGCCATCTTTTTTGTACTATGTTTGACCCTTTTGACTTTCTACCTTCTGTTCTTGAGAAAAGTTCATATCTACCATTGCGACCCTCTCAGCTCTTTGAGAGTAGGAGACTAAGAAAATATGTATTTGCAATTCAAATGTCTAGAAGAGCTGCTCAATAAATATCTCCAGAGTGGTGTAATGATTAAGAGCAAGAACTTCTACTTTCCTAATTTTGGATCCTGAGTGGTCTTTATCAATTACCTTCTCAAAACCCTGGTTTCTTATTTTGTAAAGTGGCAATAATACTGTGTTCCCCTTAGAGTTGTGTGTACTGAAGGAAATAAACTTGGAAAGTGCTTAGCATAAGACCTGGCATAGACTAAGTGCCCAATAATGGGTCTGTTATTGTTTGTCCAATTTAATTGTTTGTGGTGACAAGCTTCTTTGGAAGTGCCCTCCAGAGTCTGCATCAGAAAATTCAGTGTTCTTGTTGAAATGAGGGGCATGGAGAATCAAAACGCGGTGGATGGAATTTTGTAATTTAGTTAGGAAATAGCGAGATCTAAAGCTCCTTTGATCTGAAAATGACAGTAACAACAAAACTCTGAAATACAGCCACTTTGTCACTTGTTTCCTTTCACCATCTGCCAGGAGAGTTCTCTTTAGTTCTCCAGGCCTGGCTTAGAGTCGGCTGCCTTAAAATAATAAAATAAAATTTAACTTTTATCCTGTCCTTCTTTGGCGATGATAGATAATGTACTGTAGCCAAATATACAGCTAGGTGCTTCTGGAGTGAAACACAGAGCAACGTTGAGGAATGAACTACTCATAGAAAGTAAATTTTAGGATACAAGCATTAATCAGAACTCGGCTTTTTAAAAACATTTGTGATTGAGACAATTTTTGAAATGAACTTTTTGGCTCTTTTGCCTTAGTGCAATGACTATGTCAATTCGAGTTTAATGTTGCCTTCACCACAAGTGTCCTGTGGGTCCAGGAGGACCCATGAATAGAAATTATGCAGGACTGTATGGGTTAAACTCTCTTTTGGCTGTGTCAGTGGTGAAGAGTAAACATAGTGATTCTAGAGATTTCCATGAGGTTTTTAGAGAGCCCTGGCAGATACAGTTGAGATGTAGGCTGGCTTCAGACTAGAGAAGGCTGTGAAGACCAGGAAAACATATTTAAGACACAGAATAATAAAGGATTATATCCATATTCCTAAATCCTTCTTTATACTCAAAAAAATGATGGTTTTATTTAGTAGTGACTAGAATGATCCTAGGCAAGGATAAAATCACTTGATGTCTAATGACACAGAATATCCACACGTCTACACAGTAGACAGAGCTCCTTCCTAACGGGCCGCAGGAACTCTCTAATGGATTTGGGATTCCTGTTAGAGCTCTGGAACTCTGAGCTCTGTCTGGCGGTGCATGCCCATCATCCCAGAATGCAGCAGCAGGGAAGACACCCTGTCTCAAAAACTAAAGAGCTGGGGACGTATGTCAGTATGAAGGCCACGGGTTCTACCTTCAGCAAAAACAAACAAAACACAATACCCTTTGATACTCTGAGGAAGTTAACAGGTTTTCTTTGGGGTGTGAGTGATGGCACCAGGCGACAGGGTCACAAATGTAGTCATGACGAATGAAGCGAAGTAGGGAGTTGCTGTTCTTCAGGATTTTGAGAGACCTTTAACGTGTTAATGCATCTTGTTAATTTCTAAAAGGAGGGCGGAGTGTATATTTCTGAAGTCAATAGTCCCTGTTTTGGCTGAATTGTCTGTTCCTACCTCAAGAGATTCCAGCCTAGTTTGACCTTGTTTTACACATGGCAAAGCAAAGGTCCAGGGGGCAGAAGGGACTTATCTGCAGTCACTCAGGGACCTGATCATGATTTCACAACAAGATTTCTGACCACCAGGAAAGGCCTCCTGCCACTCTTCCGGGCTCACTGTCCATTTCTGGAGACTGTCGGCTGAACGCTTCTACCCAGGACATGGAACTACCAGTGATTTCCCAAGAACTGGCCGGCTCGGCACAAAAACTTGCCAACCTGATCCAACCGGCCTCACTGCTCTGCTCCTTTTCTTATCCCATAAAGCCAGTGCTAGGTAAGCTGCCCAGGAGATGCTGCTGTTAGGGAAAAGGCCCCAAACAGCTTTCAAAAAGAGGTAGTTCAAAATAAATTATCTTTCATGCAACACACGTAGTTAATACAAAAAAGAAAAGAGCCGCGGTGCTAAGCGAGGCTGAGGCAGAGAAGCTGAGCTACAGTAGGGAAGGTGACAAGATTGGATAGGGAGAGTTTTCTATAGCCTGAGGAAGCAAAATTCATTTTCCCCTAGGCCTTTATGTGAGGAAACCAAGTCAGTTGTTAGAGACATGATAAAGAACAAACACAGATGGTCAAAGGAGTGGAAAGCATCTCTAGTGAGGAGTGAGCAGAGCCTCTCAGCAGAAAGGATGAGCGAGTATGGTTGAGTCTGCGTACCCAAACTTCTACACAGCCATCGTGGACAAATGCTGCATCTGTTATCTGTGGCGGAAGAGGCCAAAATGAAGATTAGCAAGTGGTAAGTCTGGCTGGAGAAATCTTGGTTTAACGTGGGGAAGCCTGTTCTAATTGTGTAGAGTGGCTGGCAACGGTGAGAGCTCCCTTACTGTGGTCCTGGGCATCTCCCAGTGAACCCTAATCCTTCTGCAGCACTGCCTACTCTCTGCCCACTCTCTCCATCTTGATGACCCCATACTTGTGGTTGTGCAGGTAGAAAGCCATCCACTGGGTTCAGACTTGCCCTCTCTACCATCCCTTGACCAACAAAGACATGTCTTTTTGAGCAAAGGACCAAATCTATGGGCTGGTGCCATAGATCGAACTGTGTCTTCCCAGAGTTTGTCCAAATCCAATCCTAGTGTAATGGATTTAGACAGGGTGAATCTGGGGAAATAATCTGATTTAGGTGAAGTAATGGGGGTAAGTCTTCATGATGGAATTAGTGACCTCATAAGAGACGCCAAAGAGCTTGCACACGCACTGTTTCTCTGCGCACCAATGAAAGGCCAGGTGGACTCGGAGCGATGGCAGTGGTATGCAAACCAGGGAGGTAGCCGTTCTGAGAACCCCACCATGCTGGGCCCCGATATCAGACTTTTAGCTTCCGGAACTGTGAGAAATGAATTTCTGTTGTTTAAGCTGCCCATTCTAAAGTAGTTTGATATGGCAGGCTAAGCTGACCCATAAATGCAACCTGTAACTGAGGTGTTTCTTCCATGATAAGAGAAATTATATTGATGGCAGGTAGGAAGCAAATGACATGTCAGCAAAAGCGTGGAGGGGTGCGTTTGGGAACTGGAGGAAACCCTATAGACTAGACCCAGGATTTTGACAGTTCTCTTGAAAGCTGGCCCTGTGCCCAGCGTCCTCCTACCTCTCTGCATCTCACTAGACCGAGAAAATATGCACATCTGTTATCCACAAATACTCTGAATTCCCCGCCAACGCAGATCCCCGGGAAAACCTAACACAAGCGGAACAGGGGACGAGATGCACAGGGTATCTGGCGTCTTCCAGCAGGAGGGCTGATTTTTCTGACACCCTCTATCTTGGACTCTTAATTTGTTCTGAGCAAACGAGCCATAGTGTGGTCCAGAGGAAAGATGGAAATAGGACAGCGAGGCTAACGCCTCAGTGCTGCGGCTGTGATCTTGGGCAGTTCACTGATTCTGGCTTTGCTTCCTCTCCCCTCCATGATCTTCGCATTTTAACAGCCTCCATTTCCCCGTGTATCCCCGCTGAACAGAGATCATCAGGAGCAGTGATTACAAACCCAGATTTTGATGCCAAATATCACGTAAATTCTCTCCCGCTTCTTTGTAAAGCATTGAGCGAAATTATGTAATATCTCCGTGTTTCAGTTTTCATGGCTGTCACATGAGGCTGATAACAGTCTCTGTCTTAAGTAAATGGTCTTATAGACGCATGGAATGGAAAACTGAAATGCTGAGTACAAGGTCTAGAGATGCCCAGCAAACGCTAGCTCTGTGTCGCTTCCATGCTGTGTTTCAGTCTCTCCAAAGGAGCCTGTTGTAACATACCTCCAGCCCTTGACTGTGCTGGCCTAAGAAACTCCCACTCACCCTTCACAATACAAATGAAAATCCACAGCACCTAGGCAAGGCCTTCCTAGTGCAAGTGGTGAGCGCCACACTCCCCAGGGAGCAACCCTATGACTCTCTGCACTGATTGCTCATCACCCATTACACAGTGATCAGTGTTTTTTTGTTTGTTTGTTTGTTTTATAACATGACTTCTTTTCCTGACCTGTGTTTTTGGGGTCACAGGCAAGAAATCACTGCTCAAATCCATGGTGTATAGCTTTTCCTTTATGCTTTTTTCTAGAAGTTGTACAGTTTCAGTTCATACATTGAAGTCTTTAACCCAGCTTTGTACTGATTCTTCTCTAAGGGTTGAGGTAAGGGTCCAGTTTCATTCTTGTGCATGTAAATAGTTTTTCCAGTGTCCTTTATGGAAGAGACTGTCTGTTATGGTTTGTGTCTAGATGTCCCCCCAAAGCCTCATGTGGTAAGAGATAGCTGGATCTAGAGTGTGGGCTGCCCTGGGGGCAGGTAGCCTAGATAGATACAGGAAGAAGCTTAACTAGCTGCTTGTTTGCATTGCTGATTTGCATACATTCCTTGCATTTTCCTCACTTTACTTTGCGGCCGGCTGCGAGTCCGC
>PVJO010008214.1:0-13234 GCA_004026905.1 Hystrix cristata | reverse complement strand
AAGAAAAGTAACTAAAACACTGTCCTTTCTCCATTGTGTATTTGTGACACCTCTGTGGAAAATCAATTTACTGCTGTCGTGTGAGCTTTCCTCTATGATAATTCATGGGTGGATGAATGGTTTTGTGCCAGCGCCATAATATTTTGATTGCTGTAGTTCTGTTATATCTTGAATCCACTTAGTACTGGTGATTCCAGCTTTACTTTCTGCTCAAGATTGCTATGATGATTTGAGGTCTTTTGTATTGTCATACAAAATGGAGGATTTCCTTTTCTATTTTTGTGAAGAATGACTCTAGAATTGTTACAGGCATTGCATTAAACAGAAAAATTAGTAACTCTATTAAAAATGGGCAAAGGACCTGAAGAGATGTTTCTCAAAAGAAGATACAGGAATGGCCACCAGATATATGAAAATAAATATTCAACATCACTAATCATAGGAGACATGCAAACCAAAGCCACAATGACATATCACCTCATACCTATTAGGAGGGCCGTTATAAAAAAGATGAACGATAACAAGTGTGGACAAGGGTATGAAGAAAAGGGAACTCTTAAAACAGTATTGATGAGAATGTAAATTAGGACAATCACTTTTTGAGGAGGCTCCTCATAAAACTAAAAATAGAATTATCATATGATCCAGCAATCCCATTTCTAAGTATACATCCAAAGGAAGTGAAATCAGCACATCAAAGCGATTTCTGCACTCCCACATTCACAGTTACTAAGACCTGGAGACAATTTAAGGGCCCATCAACAGATGCCTAGATTTTTTAAAATGCAGTATATGTGCACACGATGGAAAAGTGTTCAGCCTTAAAAAAGAAAATTAGATCTATCATTTGTGAAAATGTGGATGAATCGAAAGGACCCTTTATGCTAAGTGAAATAAGCCGGGCAGAGAAAGACCAGTATCACACGATCTCACATATTAGTGAAAGCTGACAAAGTCAGATTCACAGGAGAGTAGAATGGTGGTTACCAGAA
This sequence comes from Hystrix cristata, assembly GCA_004026905.1. NCBI lineage: Eukaryota > Metazoa > Chordata > Mammalia > Rodentia > Hystricidae > Hystrix > Hystrix cristata. Next base: position 12,242 of record PVJO010008214.1, on the reverse strand, counting down.
GCTGAAGGGGAGGGAAAGACATGGGAAAGGTTGTAAGGGACTAAGTCCTGGCGATCTATTGCATAGCAAAGTGTTAATAATCATAATATACTGTATATTTCAAAAGGCTAAGAGTGTGGATTCATGTCACAAAGTAATGATAACTATGTGAGGTGATAAATGCATTAATTAGCCTGAATTGTACATTCCACAATGTCATCATGTATGGAATTGTCATACTGCAACCTATAAATGTATACAATTAGTATTTGTCAAAAATAAAATAATTTTTTAAAAAACCCTCTATTTTACTGGATCCCATACTTCTGCATGGCTAGAGTAGATGTTTTTTAAAATCAGATTTAATCATGTTAGCATGACCTCAATAGGCATGAAGTGTTTGAAGGATCACTGATGTGTGTGTAGGCAGGTCAACAGTAAAGGAGATGAGCAGTAACACACTGCATGCACTTTAAAGGCACAGAAATATTAACTGTATCAGTCAGCGCTTACCAGAGAAACAGATTTAATACAAGATATACAAATATATAAGAATTTACAAGATTGGCTTAGAGCAGCCACCTAGAGTAGCAGGTGTGGCAAAGTGCAAAAGGGCCATCTGCATGCTGGAGATCCTAAGGAACCAGCTGAAGGCCTGGAGCTCACTGTAGGGTCCCTTGCATGTCTGTATCAGGAGGTTGAAGGGTCTGAGATAGAAGGCTGAAGAGTCTGCACTGGAAGCCAGGAGATGATGCCCAAGGCAAAGGGAAAGACTGGCACTCCTCCAAAGAAAGAGAAGTGAGCATTCCTTCTTCATTTCCCTTTTATACCATCCAGGCAACAAGCCTAGCAAAGTGGGTCTTCTGTCCTTAGTATTTCCCCTCAGTCACACCCAGAACTGTGCTGGTCAAATTTAGTTGGGCATTTATTACTTCAGTCAACACAATCCATTAACTTTCACACTAACCAAGTTGTATAATTTTCCATCGGTTTAATAACTATGTGTGAACATCTTATCCGCCAGATTTAGCATCCTCTGGTTAAAAGAAACATTCACTATTTACTCTATGTGCTGATCACATGAGTCTCACTTCACCCTCAGCACTTCTTGGGGAAAAGAAGCAGAGCAGTTGGTCTTACTTTACCAGTGAGCAAAGGCCTAGCAAAATCCTAAAAGATCACACAGCATTCCAACAGTGTGAAAAGATCTGGATTTGCGTCTTCTGTACATTGCTGACTTGCTATGTGACTATGGCTCAGAGGTCTACCTTCTCTGGGGTATGGACTAGTCTGGGAGGCCCCTTTTTCTTCTGGAATTTTGTAAGCTGCAGAGTCTATCACGTGGGAAAACAACAAGGCCTTGACATTTCCAGACTTCCCTCCATGAGGGAGAAACGTGTATGCTCTTTGAACACATCAAAGCACTTAGGCAGCAGAGGGGAGTGCTATGAGAGGGTGGATGGATCCTCCCTGAACTGGTGATTCAGCGTTCCCATGCCAACAGGAAAAAAATGGAAAAACAAAAATCAAACACAAAACTGAGCTTGAGCTGCGTCTGGAGAAAAATATTCTGATGCAAACGTTCACGGCCATATTTTGTGAAATAAAACCCTCAGCTTGATTGACCTTAATGGCTGGATCCTGGCATGGATGATAAATGAAGAGAGGTTTCGTAAGAGAGAGATGCACAGGGTGAGAGGCAAGCGGGCTCTGGGATCAGATCTCCTTATTTGTAACATTCATCAAAAGATACATTGCCCTCAGCAACCCCAGGACAACAGATTGGCCTGGAAGATGCCTTCTGCTTTTTTCATGGTTGCACCATTCTCACCAGTAACAAGAGGCCCAGACCAGCAAGACAGTATTTTCTCTCTCTCTCTTCAACTGAATTTGTTTTTTAGTTTCTTGCCAGCATCTCAGAACCCCAGAGAGACTACATGGCTTTAGTTTTTTCTTCCACTGAATGCTGACTGGTCATTCTGGTAATAACCTGGGGAAGAGTATCTTCTCCCCGCCTTGGGGGAAACAACATTTGAGCTTCTCTAGGACTAGAAGCAACAGTGCTGGATGGCAGCGCATTGGAATTCAGGGAAGAGGCCCTCGGGGAGCCTTGGAAGGACCCCTGGGCCCTTAGAAAGGGAGGGATGGAACTCGGTAAGGAACCAGATGAGATGTGAGCAGATGGGAAACTAAGTAGCTGTGGCAGCTTCTTCCAAAGAGATCACAGTTGGAGATGTGTTCATTAAATCCAGAGAATAGTCCTCTATTTCTCTTTCCCAAATCTCCATGTCTAGTTCATCGACAAGTCTGTCAGTGCCAGCTCCAAAATATACTTCGACTCCAAAATCTGTTTTTCCATTTCCACTGCTACTTCATATTCCACACCACCGTTAACTTTATCCCACACCAACACATTAACCTCTGAACGTGTCTTCTCATCTCTTGCCAGGCCGTGTCTGACCCACAGGCTAACGTGCCTTTTTAAATGTATTGAGCTGAACACGTCATTCCCTTCCTTCAGTAAGTGTAGATGCCCTGCCTTGACTGACAAGGACCGCCATGAACCTGCCCAGCTCCAACTCTGCCTCATGTCTGTCCTTCACTGAGCTGAACTCCAGCTGGCCAGGCCTTCTTTTTGGTTTCTTAGACACACCAAAGTGTTTTCTGCCTTGGAGCCTCTGCATTGGCCTGCGTCTGGAATGCTCTTAGACCTCATCGTGGTTGACCCCGTGACACTGTTCAGGTTTTAGCTTATGTGCTACTTCCTGGAAGAGACCTTCCCAGAACACTCTACCTATTGTAAATCTCTAATTTCTCTTATTTTTCCACTTTTTATTTCCTTCAAAGCATTTTTCATAGTAACTACCTTGCCTATTTACTTGTACTGTAAGTTCCATGAAAACAGACTCTGCTATTTCTGGTTCATTCTATCTCTGTGACTAGTCTGGGTCTAGAACAGACTAAATACTTGGTAAGCTATATATATATAGATATATATATATCAAATGGATGAATAAATAACTGAGTAAAAAAGTGAATTTCTATGACGCTGGCATAGAAGAAGTGAATTTCTTCTTTGTGGCTGGCATTGAACTCACACAGACACAGAATTGAACAAGACAGGGCCATGGCTCTAAAGTGGCTTGTAGCCTAATGAGGAAAACTGAGATATCAATATTTCCAGGGTAAGAAGCCATGCCCACTAATAATTATTGGCTCCATACCCACTAATAATTATTGGCTACATGCCCAATAATAACAGTGGCTAACCTTAACTCAGTATGCATTCAGCCCTGTGCAAAACATTTCATTTGTATTTTTTACATAATTGTTACAGTGACCCTATAAGCTAGTATTATCACATTTAAACTATAGAACAACTCATTTGATAGATGTGAAAAGGGAGACAAGAGAGAAGTTCAAGAAAGAAGGACATTAGGACAGCTGGTAAGTGGTTGGGTAAGATTTCAGCCCAGGGAACATAACTGCATTCTAGATTTGTGCCCTTAAAAATTGTGCCAGAGATTCTAGAAGTGTGATCCCGCTGGACCAATAGGATTTACCTAGCAACTTGCTAGAAAGGCCACTCGGAGGGTCCTGCCCAGACCTCCCGAATCAGAGACTATGGGGTCGGAGCCCAGCACTTGGTCTTTAAAACCCCTCTGAATGATCCTGATGATACTTGCCAAAGTCCGAATGCCGTTGCCTACTGAGTGACTCACCTCTGGGGATCATGAATTACGGTGGACTCAACATTTTCCCTATAACTCAGGACTCAGCTCAAACTCTTTGAGTGTGGCTGGCTTTCATATCCGAAGGTAAAGAAGCCACATTGTGACCTGAACTGAGCCAGTTACTCAGCCTGACTCTGTCCCCAGAACCTGAGCACAAAGAACATCCAGACGTGCAGGTCCTGTGAAGACAGCTAAACGGGACAGGGCAAAGCTGGTGACCCCATCAGCCTTGAGAAATGTCCTTCACCTGGTGAAGGGAAGCGGGAGTTAGAGCGAGTACCAGGTTGCGCTCCTCCTAAATCTGTCAGCTGGTTGTATGATAATCCTTTAGGCTCTAGCGCTTGGAGTTTATACTCGTTCCCTAACAAGAGTAAGAATAAGAATAAGAATACCAGATATTTTTGCAACATGTTAAGGGCATTTCAGTTCTCAATGTCTTATCTTCTCTCTTAACCATCTCTCCAGTCATGCAAAGTGAAGTAGGATTAAAAGTGCTGCTAATGGGTCTGGCTAGTAAGGAGGGCAAGTGAAGGGCTGTCTCTGGGATCTCAAGGCCTGTTACATTCATGGTGATAACAGTTAATGTGTGCTGGGAAGCTTAAGTGGGCCAGGCTGGATGCCAGAGGTGTCAGTGCTGATTAATTTATAAAACCTTCAGCTCCGAGGCTTCTACACTCTCAACTAGGCTGCTTTAGCAAGCGAGATTTCTTTTTCTCTCTTTTTTTCTCACTCCTAATTTTTTCTAATTCTCTAGTCACTTGTTCATTTTCTTCATTCAATCTTTAGCTTACACAACTGCAGAGAAGGTCAAAGGCACAGAGGTGAATAAGCTGGCCCACAAGTTGCCAGCTTTCCCGGGGGGCAGTCTGAGCAGTGCGCTGCCACCCACTGTGGAGCCTTCCAGCACAAAAGCAAATTATTTACCAATTCAAAATCTGCCAGATTTGAGCTTCTCTGCAGCCTGCAGAGGTTTGAGCTTGGAAGTTAGCAGAAAAGATGATTTGGCCCTGATCAAACACTGGACACAGGGGGCCAGGCACAAAACTTGCTGGAATGAACAAGGACTCCGTCAAAGTTGCCTTCACGCAGGGCCATGAATATGGAAGGGGAAACAGAGAAGGCGTGCACAGGAGGGGAGAACTGAAAGATGGGGGGCTTTGTGGATCTGGTGCTGAATGCTGCAGAGCTGTGCCCCTCACCCAGCCTGTGACCTTGGGCAGCACACTCAGTCTGTCCAGTTCTCTGCTTCCTCTCCCTGAAATAAGAACCTAGATTGCTGACTTGCTTGCTTCCTAGGGGGAGCCTTCAAAATCCAAATATAAGAATTAGTAATAATACCAGCAAACACCTATTGAACAATTGTATGTCCTACTCCCTTTCGCTGACTTATTTCATTTAATTTCAAAGTATCTGCTATGAGGCAGGTATTGTTTTAGACCCCAGTTGCACATAATGAAAAGAGGTTTAGTAATTTATAAGGTCTCTCTGGAGAAGCGGTGAGGAAAGGATGTGAAATCAGGTTTGTTGCATCCCAGCGCCTACTGCTATTCAATCACTGCACCAGAATTCAGAATCAACTGGGCACACTCTGCAAGTCATGATGATAAAAGGGGTAGAATCCAAAGACAGAAAGAACCAAAGCAAAGGCCCGGGATCAGGAGCCATAAGCTGGGCCTCTAGAAGAGAAAATGTTTCCAGATTCCGTCCTGGATTCTGTCCAGGCTGTGCTGCTGACTCCTGACACTCGGGGAAGCTTTAGGAGCTGAAGCCCACCTTCCGGAAGGACGGTTTCTGCAGGGTGTTTTAATACATGCAATACGGTGAAGAAAGCATCAGGTCAGAGAAACAGATATTAGGAGGTGGAGGGGGTGTGGGACAGCAGCAGATTCCAGACTTGCCTATGACTTGCTGCTGAAGTTCCAAAACCGCATTTATTTAACTCCATTCCCAGCCACCTGGCAGCCTGGGATTCTTCTGCAGAGTTATAACCTGGACCCTGAGCTCTGGGCACAAGGGAAATTTTATCTTTCTGGGCAAAGAGAAACTGCTCACTCTCACTGGTAATCATTGAGCCCGTAAGACCAGCCTTGGTGGTGAGCTGCCAAGAACATGGGTGTGGCTCAGGGGACCAATTATTGTTTTACTAAAGAATTTTGAAGACCTTCAAATGTGTCTCTGTTGGTCCACGTTCAGGACAACAGTAAAAATAACACCATTCCCATTATAGTTTCAGTCAAGATGTCCCCACCGGCACTCATAGGTAGGGCTTTAGCCAGGTGTTTGGATCGTGGGGGCCACGCTAATCATCAGTGGATTAGCCCACCAATGAGTTTATGGCTAAATGTGATGATGGGCAGAGGTAGGTCACTAGGGACATAGCCCTCCTTCCTCTCTCCCTCCTCCCCTGATCCCTCTCTGCTTCCTGTCTGCCATCCCACGAGTTGTTTCCCCTGTGCCATGCCCCCTACCATGTCACTGAGCCTTGGAGCCAGCCAACTCTGGAATGAAACCTTTTTGAATTGTGAGCCAAAAATAAACCTCTCCTCCTTTTAACTTGAAGAGGTTGGGTATTTTGTCCCAGAAACAAAGAAAGTAACTAAAACAATCACTAATACTCATTGAAGTCTATTGGTGGGGGCGGTTAGGCATATTTTGGACTCTAGGTATGCTTATGAATCTCATCCCCATCATTAAAAATGTTATGCTGCCCTCATCTCTTGCATTAAATCTAATGCATGTGAGAGCTGAGTGGTATTGCTGTGGACTTGATGATATAATGGCATGTTTTATAGTCATTTAAATATTAATTTGATTTTGTAGTTTGTTTTTAATATTTGAGAGCCAATATGTTTATTTTTTTCTGGTCATAATGCTTTTTAGGTTCACCCTTCAAAAAAACATCACAGGAAGCAGACATGGTGTTTATCAAGCCTAATGGAGAAAACAACCCTGTCACCACTGTGTGCGGGGAGTCTGGGTCTCCTATGCCTCACCAGCAGATAGGTGAAGCACTCCGGCATTAAACTGCCTTGAGTTGGAATCCGGGTTCCGCTCCTTACTGTGTGACCTTTGGCAAGTGTCAGAATCCTGTTAGTGCCTCAATTTCCTCATTTGCAAAATGGTTATTGTGAACTAAGCCAGGTAATACATAACAAGTTCAGAATACTACATGGGATGTCACACGCAAAGTTACTGTTACTTTCACAGTGTTTCTTCTAGACAGCCAGCATGGCTGTTCCAATTTTGAAGATGAAATAAATGAAGTTGAGAGAGGCTGTGAATCCCCAAATTTGGTAAATACTGTAGAGGGGTGGGGACACTGAACTCAGGTACTTTGCCTGTAGAGTTCATATTCTCAATCAGTAGGTGTTTGTATTAGTCAGGATAGGCCAGCATACTACAGTAACAAATGGCCCTCAAGTGACAAGGAGCTAATATAGCAAGAGTTTATTTCTTACTTATAATATGCATCCAACACAGGATGGCAGAGTGCATTTGTATTCAAGATCAGAGACCCAGGCTGACTGAGCCCCATCCTAACAAATGCTTCCACCATCACTGTGGCAGGGAAATATACATAGTCAACCACACCACGGCACCAAAGCTTCACCCAAGAGGTAACAGACTTTTACTTCTCGCATTTCACTGAACACAGCAATCACATGCCAGGCCAAACCAGAAGAGGTGGGGAAGTGCAACCTTGCCATGCGACTAGAAGAGCATCTGGGGCACTGTGAAGAACACTCATATTAACTTGGAATTTTTGAGAATCAAAATAAAAATAATTAATTCATGTAAATTACTAGAACGGAGCTTAGAACGTAATAAAATAGCCTTAAATGTTAGATAGTAATTTGAGTTAATGAATTACCTGAAGTAGCTCTATCATGTATTTCCCCTGATTCTCTTATTCCTTGTCTCCCTCTCCCAAAGATCCATTTCAAAGACTGCTGCCATCAGGTTATCTCTCATGACACCCCAATTTTCTTATGGGGCAATGTCCAGATTCTCATGCTTTATATTTGGGAGCACTTCATAATTCGCTATTTACAATATTCCTTCAAGGTAGCTTTTTCTGTCACTCTTCTCTAAAATCTTGGCCCTGCCGTAGCTGAAAGAACCCATTTGCTGTTCCCCAAATTGGTCGTGTACATTTTTATCTTATGCCTTGATATGCATCATCCCTGCTGCATGATCTCCCCTCCACAAATGAGTCCTCCTTCTCTGAATTCCCATATCCTTCGCAAAGCAGTGTACCACTTCCTCCAAGAACTCTCTTCCTCTGTGACTTCTTTTGTGAATCATTTTATTCAAGGCTGACCTTCCTCAGTATTCAAGAAGTATATCTGGCACCGAACTCAAACTCCTCTGAACATTTCGTCTTTTTATGCTCAAATTCTTAGTGTCATGAAAAGAACACAGGCCAAGCCTCAAATGAATATTGATCTAAATATCTACTGATCTTGTGACCCTGTGCAGGTCTACAGCTTCCTTGAGATTCTTACTCCTTTCCTCTGACATAAAAGTGAGTACACCTACTTCATAAGAATGCTATAAGGGTAAAAGTAAAAACAAGGTACGCGGAGCAGCATATAGTATATGACTATTCTCACCACTGCTGTATCTCTAGTACCCAGAACAGTACCTGCCACATAACAGGCATTTCCATGACTGCTGAATAAGTGAATGAGTCATTAGTGATCACCAGCGACCCTTGGTGTGCACTAGTTTTCTCCAAAAGCTGTAAGTTCCTTGCAGATAGAGAGCTTTGAAAAATCCATGCTCTTTGGAATCTTAGGCAATAGTTCTCCAGCTTAAGTATGCAGAAAACCCAGAAAGGTCACTAAAAATGCTAATTGTTGGAATCTAAATTTACTGAGTCAAAATTCCTGCTGTAGGATCTAAAAGTCTGTATTATAATATGCTTCCTAAATGACAGTGATGCAGGGTCTGAAGACTGTGTTTTTAAGAACCTGTCTGGGAAGAGATCACTGTGACTCTAGATGAACTCTTCCAAACAGGTATCTGTAAGGTAACCCATCTATAAGGGTGAATAAACTTGCAGTACTTCCAGAGCAGCATGCCTACATTGCTAATTCTAGAATATAGCACTTCTAAAAATCAGTTCATTACGATTGCATTAATCTGTGTCCACTTAATTAGTATAGTGTATGCTTTTTAAAGTGGTACTAGGCTGGAAAGTAAAGCTCCTGACAGCTCTTTAGAAAAGGCTTCTTTGATGATAAGACTTGATTTTAGTTTTGCACTCAGGGCCTTCTCTTTAATATTAGCTCAAGAATTAGTATACCGGGGGCCAATAACCTTTACTAATGTGTTGAAAAAGACAATTTCCCAATTGTAACTGCAGCTGACACTGCAAGATCCTATAGGTCTCTAGAGAAAAGTATTGCCCTGAAAGTCAAAGGTCACCCATTAAGCCCATCTGATAGCTGATAAAAGTCCAGGGGAAATATTTGCTATCATTTGCAAGAGCTGTCCTTGGAAAAATAGTGAACAGACACTTTCTGTCTTAGCAACGTCAGCTTAAGAGGTCGCAAAGATTCGACTGTTTACATAACTGAGGTACAACCCATGGGGCATACATCACCTATTGGATTCTGCAGCTTAGCAGTTTATTACAAATGTACACAATGCTCCTACACAAAAGAGTCAACTCATCCAATGGCCAGAACTATTCACCTTTTCCTTCCTTCTTTTTAGTCCAGGGCAGAGGTTTTCAAACAAGGATGATGTTACCCATTTGCCTTTTCAGGGGACACGAGGCAGCGTCTGGAGACATTTGTGATTGCCACAGTTCAGAGTCAGGGAGATACTACTGGCATTAAGGTAGACACGATAGGTGCTAAACATCCTGTCCCACACAGAGCAAACTATACAAGGCAGTTATCTGGCCTAAAATATCAATAAAGCTGAGTTTAAAAAGCCTCAGTTTTGTTCCCCTCATTAGCCAAATTCTGGGCACGGTCCCGCAGAAATTTCATTGTGTGCAACCTGGATGGGCTTTTCAGAATGATTCTTGTTTAGGAAGAAGCCTTGGTGACAACACAACACCCCACCCCTTTTTTCGAAGCCAAGATAGGTTTTATAAGGTAGAAGGTGAAAATGTGAGAAATTGTCAACCACCTTTTGCAAGTCAAGCATTGGTGGTTATTGTGTAGCTGGAAACCGACTACAGCCCTCTCTCCTGGTTAAATATATGGTTAGGACTTTTCCATTTTCTTCCTGTTTTGCCTGGGTATGGCTGGAAAACACTCAGTTCAGTAAATTGAGGAGTCTCTTTTAAAACTGGCACTTTAATTGATGAAACTTTGTTAGCTGTGGCTGTGGGGTGGATCAATCAGGATGGAAGCAAACTTTCCTATTAGCTCCTTAGCAACAGTCTTTGCACAATATGAAACAAAGACAGTTCTGTGGAAATCAGTCATTGAGATGTGCTTCAGAGCTCACCGGGTTTGTTCTAGCAGGTCACATTTGGCTACGAAGCTTGTTAGTGGGCTTCTATTTCTTTATCGGGACAACAGGGGTGATGATTTCTCCCCTGTTTACCTCAGCAGTGGAGAGAATTATTAAGAAGGCTGTTAAGTGGTGTAAAATGTACTGCAGTTGCTCCCAAAACTGGAATTGAGGATTTGGAAAACTTCTACCTGGCCTGAATCTGTGTACTCACATTTAAGAATCACTGCATTATTATTTGAAAAACTACTTTTATAACTGCAGCAAATCAGAAAAATGAGGCCAATATAGTGAAGCAAAATGCATATTTCATAGGACTCTTATTCTAAACTTATGTTTCTTTTCTTTTTTATTGTTCAAATGCGTTTTCTGTTGTAAAATACAGCGGTAGTAAATAGTAGGCAGTTTTGCTTTAAAACACCCTTACATAAAAATATTAAAAATTACCAACCTATATCAGTCCCCGAAATGCCTTTAAATATTTTTCTGGCCCTTGAAACCCAATGCAAGGAAACTCTGCAAAGTCACCTCATACTATTATTGAGAAATACTATTATTACACACAATAAATTATGCATACATTGCATATGTAACCTAGATGTGTTTGGCATGCTTTATTAATCCATACAATCTGCTGTGGCAAGCAGATCTTATTTTCCCAGGAGCACTGGATTGCAAAGAGGGTAAATGTGTAGACAGGGCAGGGAACACGAAAGATGGCCAGCTGTGGGCGGGGTGCTGACATCCCTTCTGGGCTCAGCCCCTTAGCAGGTTCTTGCCTCTGTGTTAAACCTTAACACCCCCAGTGTCCTCATCTGCAATAAAAGGAAGCTAGTAATAGCACCTCACAGAGTTGCTGGTGTAACTGAAGTGAGCCATATTGGGAAGGGGGTAGAAAGGCACTTGGTGGGCACTCTAGACTGTTATAATTAAGTCATTTCTTATATCCCACAGTGTGTAAATAATGAATCTGTGGGGTCCAGCTTTAAGCCAGGGCCATTCTCCTTCCCTCCCTCTGAATATCTGTCACCCCGATATCCTAATCTTTGCATGTAGGCATCCAGGCTGAGGACCAAATGAGGTTCTCCAACTTTTGCGTGTATCAGCTCACCCGGGGAACTTGCTTGTTAAAACACTGCTTGCTGGGCCCAAGTCCAGATTTCCGATTTAGCAGTACAGATATAAAGATAAGAACTTTCATTTCCAGCAAGTTACAGGTGCTACTGATCTTGCTGATGAAGGTAGCACCTTCTAAGAACCACTAAGCTAAATATATCTTTTTTGTCCCCACCTACAGTTCATCCTTGTGGTTGCTCACTACTGGACACGATTTTTCCGGAAATCTTCCAAACCAGCTCCCCATCCATGATCTTCTACCACATTTTAGAAAGTAATGCACCCTCTAAATTGCTCCTTCTCCCCCAACTTCACATTCCTCCCATCTCCAGGTCTTTCAACGTTTGTCCCTGGCTCAGTCTCTCAATCAGCTGACATCTACCCTACTGCCCCACCTGCTTTGAATCACACATTTTCCCTTAATGACTTCGTCCTGGGTAGGCTGATCCCCAGAGCGTATTTACAAAGAATGACTACGTCCCGTCCACCTCCAGAACTTCATCAGTACAATCCTGACTTTGACGACAATGGTCTAATGTCAGCAAAGAAAAACAACTATGGCAGATTTTCTCATTAGGGTCATGTTTGTCTGTGGTTTTGTTTGGTTTTGTTTGGTTTGGTTTGGTTTGGTTTGGTTTGGTTTGGCAGTTCAGACTGGCCTTGAACTCAACATGTGGTCCAGGCTAGCCTCAAACTCAGTGATCCTCCTACCTCAGCCTCCTGAATGCTGGGATTCAGGCGTGCACCATCATGCCCACCATTTGTCTGTTTTGTGTTAATGAAAACTATTGCTTGTTGCCACCAAGTTATCTTTGTATTCCAGTCATTTCTGCCTCACAGTAAGCAGCATCTGTGCTTGAAGTGAAGGGTAAACTTCTTACTCTCTTGTATTGTCTGACAGGATTGTCCCTCGGGGACTGTCCTTCCAAGACACCAGTT
>PVJO010008213.1:0-75071 GCA_004026905.1 Hystrix cristata | reverse complement strand
GAGAGGGAGGGAGAGAAGGAGGGCGGGAAGGAGAGAGGGAGGGAGGGAAGAAGAGAGAGAGGGAGGGAGAGGACTGTCAACCTAGTCAAAACAAAGAAAATTTATTTGGGGCTAATTAGGACTGCAGTCTGGGAAAACAGATTCAAGCAATTTTGAAAATGTCCTCTGAGGTTTTGCAAAATGGTGGCTGTATTTATAGCTTTAAACCTCAAAGGAGTTGGTAATTACATCACTTGTTAGTCAGGAATTATGATTGGTGTTGGCCGAAGTTAAGCTGTCTTGTAAGAGAGGGATCGGGTGTGGCGTCAGTGTCTTGGTAAGCTGGGGGAAGGGTGGTCCCTTGTGCAGAGGGCCAGCAGAAGCTAAAGTGTCTCAGGGGTCAACTCCTGTGTGAAGGTGGCCGTGTGCATTTTAGTTCAAACTGCCTGCCAAATTCAGCTCTCAGACACATCTCAGATCTGATTAACAATGGCCTCCTGTGCTGGGTGTGGTGGCACACACCTGTAATCGCAGCACTTGGGAGGCTGAGGCAGGAGGATCACTGTGAATTCGAGGCCAGCCTGAACTACCCAGGAAGACCCTGTCTCAAAGAACAGAACAAAACAAAACAAATTTTTTAAAAAACATTCTCCCAATCCCGTTTTAAGTGCCCAGAACCAATGTCACTCCTTTTGATTTTTTCTCCATAATAGAACAGTCATCTACCTTGTCCTCTTTTTGACCTCCTACTAGTGTCTTTAGTGACAGAAAGTCCACCGGGAAAGTGCTTCAAGAACTTTAGCTCATAGACTCACAGACTCCATCTGATAAGGCAGACGACAGAAGGGAGGCTTGGAATCAAGAGACGGGGCAAAGAGCACGCAAATCTGGTCTGTCTTCCTTTAGCCCCTCCTCTGCTCCTCCACACTCCACCGCCACTCACCACGTTTGCTCTGGCCCCTTCAGCACTTGGGCAGCAGGGCAAGCAGTATGGGGAGAAGCGGTGCCGACCAAGAGCCCTGTGACGTCTGAAGCCCACAGAGCGGTTTTCTAGGGTATTCTGCTCAGTGCTGGGGTCTAGGCCGTTGGTGCTCGCCACACTGTCTGTCAGGTCATCGCACAAATGCTGGCTGTCTCTTTCATGGGTTCTTCACTCCCAACGAGGAGCCCCTGATTTTTCCATTTTCTATGTTGAGGAACAGTCCCTGCTGACGATCTACACGCTCCGCCTCGAGCTCCTGATATGTTCTGGTACCACACAGAGACTTCCTACTTGGGTCCTCCTGCCCTGATAGGCCTTCTTCTTGGGCGGGGTACTTTCCAGAAGGCTGTGGTCTACAGATCAACATTTTTTGCAGTGCTAAACTCTGGAAGGGAAGGTAACTCCTGCTGTAGCATCCTCTCTTCCTTAGTCCTCACGAGCAGCCCAACCAGACTTTTGCCTTTAGAATTCCCCAGATGAGAGTCAGGTACCATTTCTAGGTAACTCTAGATCTACCAGTTAAGCTTTCCTAAAGGTTCTTTCACCGGCCTAACTCTAATAGCACCACTCTAATAGCACCACCAGCAGAACAACTAAATAAATGCGAGCAGTAAAGACATAATTATTTCATACAACAAGCTCCTAGGCTGCTTCCAGGGATTCCATAATTCTCGATCAGTGACCTCTTGATCTCTTAACATTACCTTCATGGTGACAAGACGGCTGCACCATCTCTGGAAATCACATCTTTGCCTGTAGCATCTAGAGTGAAAAGGAAGGGATGCAGGAGAAAAGACCACTTCCCAGACTGCTCGTTTTTATCTTTCCCAAAAAGTCCTAATAAACTTTCACTAACGTATTATTGGCCATATGTGGACCATACACTTAATCCTAGATCAGTCAGTGACAAGAAAGAATGGAAAGACCAAGGCTGGCTTAGAACAGCCACCTTTAAACTTCTGGGGCTAGAATGTACTTGGGAGTCTGTTTTCTAAGGAAGAAGAAACAATGGCTGCTGGGCAGGAACCAGCAGTATCTGACACGCATTTCAGTTGCTTTGGAAGTTTTTCCCTGTGTAAATAATACTGGCCTAAACATTTTTTGTAGGGTCAGAGGGACGGCTGTGCCTCTCTGCTCCTGCAGGCTGCACCCTGCCTCCCTCAGGGGCCCGTCAGTGTTCCGCTTTAGCAGATAACCTGGAGTGTGTGCCTTGCTGGCGGGGCTAACACTTGCTGGCTGAGTGCCCAGGGACAGACTATTATCAGCTGGTATAGACAATCTGATTACTTCCATATTTCTCCCTTTCTACTTTTATTTTGGCTTCTCCTTTGAATATTTTTTGAGCTGTAGTCTAGTCTAGTCAAAACACTCTAGCCAATCCCGACCTCAGAATGTGCAAGACCCAACATCAAAAATTTGGAACAGAATAAGTCAGCGAGCAGAATCTATTTTTCTATCAGCCACTTCTCTGGAAATCTTCCAGTGTGCAGTTTTGCTGAGTGACTGGATTAAGAAACTCCACAGCCACCCTCCAGGGCCTCCACCAGACACCACCTTTAATGAACCTTCACTATTAGAGTCCCACAAGTGAAATTTCTGGATCAAATTGTCTAATGATCATTGGGCACTGTGTTAGTTAGGATAGGAACTGCTAGCTGCTATAATAACCTCCAGATCACAGAGGTTTAACCCAGTAGAAGTGTCTGTTTTATCACGTAAAAGTTAATCCGGGGTTTTGGCCACGCTGCCTTCCAGGTGGGGAGTCAGGGGTACAGATTCAGTCTGGTTGCCTCCTCTGTAATCCCCAGCCCTCTTTATTATGCCAGTGGCTGAGGGAAGAGAACATGGAATTCTGCAGGGTTGGCCCTGGCAGTACATCCACCACCTTTTCTCACTTTCCAGTGAGTAGAACTCAGGTACATGACCATATCAACACGGGAGAGACCAGGAAAGGTGACCTAGCCATGTCCCCAGGGGAAATTAGTAATCTGTCAAAAACACTCACCTGGGCCAGGTGCTATATATATATATTCATATTCATATATATATATATATATATACTCTCTGAGGAGATACATTCTTATTAAAAAAAATGAGTGTTAAAATTCCCATTTTACAGATGAGAAAACTGAGACTCAGAAGGGTGAAATGTTCTGTCTGAGGTGACATGGCTGATAGATACCAAAATGAGATCCCTGCCTAATTTTCTGAAACTAGCTTCAATTTTTACCTGTCATGTTTTGATGTTTGATCCACTCAGAGCCCACTTTTGTACATGCTTTAATGTAGATAGTCTACATTTATTTTTCTCCAATTTTCCTCAAACTCTATACTAGATGGTAGATGCTAAGTTTTTTCCAAAAGTGTTAGGTCCGTTTACTTTCTTACTACCGAAGTATGTATGTCACTGTTCCATTTTTGCCTTCTTTACCATGCCTTATTAGTATTATTTAAATCAGTGCTATTCAACAGTAGAAAAGTAGTAACTCATTTCTATAATTGTTAATGAGATTGCTTTCCTCTTTGGTCTCTAAATATATTTGTTCACTTGCAAATTATCTATTTGAATTATTTGTTCATTTACCTAGTAGGGCCTGCATAACCTTCTCATACATCATGTGTGTGCACATGTACAAATATATAAATACACACATACACATAGTACGTGTACTAATGTGTCTCTCATATGCTGCGTTCATTCTCTGTCTTTTTTATGTGCAGATGTGCTAAATTTTTCTGCCGTCAACTCTATCCATCTCTTTCTTTGTGATCTTTTCTGGTGCTTCTAAGTTTAACCAACCTTTCCTCCCCAGAGATCTGATAAATATTCAAGTCTTTCCCCTGCCATGGTTTGAGTTTTTTTAAATATTCAATTCTTTAGTGCATCTGGAATGCATTTCAGTGCACAGCACAGTGCAGAAGGGTCTAGCTGCAGGTTTGTAACTTGCGAGGAGAGGGGCCCTCATTTACACTTCCAAGTTCCTTCTCCCTCCTGAGCTGTTTCTCTTCCCCAGGCAAAACCAGGCAACACCAGAGCAAAGACACCATCCGTGACTGAAAAGCAAGCAAAGCTGTGACCGGTTCCCTTCAAAGAGATTATCCTTTTTGTCCATAGCCAAATGTTTAGCCTGTACTGGAATTCTCTGAGCTCTGCGCAAATGCTGTTACTGAGTAGCCACTGGAAAACCCGTGAGACAGAAATTACCACCCTCATTTTACACAGGAGGAAAACTGGGGCTTCGGTCACTTGTCTAAGGTCACATACTGGGGTGGTGATTATATTTTTCTTCCCGGGCCTCATGGTTCAGGACCTCATCTTCCTGACCTCATCTTCCACTTACTAATGTGCAACGTGCTTGTTTTCTTGAAAATAAGATAGAATGACCTTGAAATGTGCAAGATTCCCTGAAGTAGAAAAAGATACCAGAGCGTGTAAGAGTGTGACCTGTGGAGGGTGGAACCAAGAGCAGGGTCAGTGTCAAGAGTATGGACGCATGAGGATGGGGGGCGCGGTCTTGGGCAGCCAGACAGTGGGCAAAGTCGGTGACCAGTGACCTGTGCTCCCTCCACCTGCCCGATGTGCTGCCACAGGATGCGGCATCCCCAAGCTCCGCTCACCAGCGCTGGAGGACCACGACTTTGAGCACAAGCCCATGACCCCACTGATGGCCACCACAGCACTTGTAAGGCCACCTTCAGGAGATACCTCCTGGGCAGGACCTCCCAGCCATGAGGACTGGTCCAGAGCCCACCACTTATTCCCTCACTGCTGTGATGCACAGGGAGACAGAGGGCAAAACCCCTAGAAATGCTTTGGTTGCAGACCCCAAAAAAACATTTTGAGAGCATAGTTCCTTTGGAAATGCTTTCTTGAATTGTTTCCACATAGAACATACAATTCTTGTCTTTCTGTGTCTGGCTTCTTTCATTCAGCACGATGTCTTCCAGTTCCATCCTTGTTGCTGCACATTACAGGATTTCATCCTTCTTTATGGCTGAATAATACTCTACTGTGTTTATTTACCGTATTTTCTTTATCCGCTCATCTACCATCGCGCACCCATCATGGCCATTGTGAATAGTGCTGCAGTAAACATAGGTACGTAGGTGAAAAAGAAAGAAAAAGATACCAGAGAGGATCTAATCCCGAAGGAGGTTTTATATCATTCTGCTGCCCACAAACCATTGTCACCTTGGTAAACATGAAATTCACATGCGCTGGCTCTTTCTGGGTGGGCTGGAGGCATCCTAATCAAGAGCACATTTGAATCCAGAGAAATGAGAGATTTCTGAGGACGTGTGCCAGAATGCGAATTCTCCTTTATCTGTCTTCCCGGTTTTTTTTAAATTTTATTTCAATGGTACATTTTAGATATACACAGTGATAACATTCATCATTGGGGATTTGTACCTGTACATGACATACCTTGTTGCTTCTTTTTTTCCCGTTCCCCTCTCCTCACCCCCTCCTCCCTCCTTATTTACAAAAGCTTTTGTTTCCATTTTTTCCTTCCATTTCTTATTTCTCTTGTCCCTCTGTTCCTTTCCCCCTCCCTTGTTCCCTTTCCCATTTGGACATTTTCTTCCCTTTCCCAATATAATACATTTTAGTCTTTATTTACACTTTCAGTTTCTCACACCAGAGAAACTATGTGGTATTTAAACATATGTGTCCAATTTATTTCACTTAAGAGTATGGTCTCAAGATGCATCCATTTACCTAGGAATATCTCAAGCTTATCATTCTTTATGGCAGAGTACTACTCCATTGTATAAAAATACCACATTTTCTTAATCCATTCTGCTGTTGATGGGCATTTGGGTTGTTTCCAAGATTCAGCTATTACGAACTGTGCTGCTATAAACATGGGTGTGCATATATCGCTGCGGTATGATGCTTTTAATTCTTTTGGGAAGATACCAAGAAGTGGATTAGCTGGGTCGAATGGAATTTCTAGTCGTAGTTCCCTGAGGAATCTCCACACTGATTTCCATAGTGGTTGTACCAGTCTACATTCCCACTGTCTTCTCGTTTTAGGAAGAGTTTCATTTTTGTGACCTTGGAGGACTCCTGAGTGAAAGGGGAGAATTCAAGAGGTCTAAGCAGACATGCGGCTAGTCACATTACCTCTCTCTGCCTCCGTGCCCTGTAAAATGGGCCTAATGATTTTGCTCCTTTCTGAGGCTATAGCAAAAAGTCAAACTCGTGCCTCCCAAGATATCCTCACAACACACATCTTAAGAGATGTGTGGGGTTTCCCCTTCACCAAGCGAGCCAGCAGTTCCACCCCAGACACCAGCCAGCTGTCCTCTATTTCACTTCAGTTTCAACACTGCCTGGAGATAGTGTCAGATCCCACAGTTGGGGGTTTGGTCCCCAAGACTACCGCTCCACTTCAAATGCCACCCGCAAGCCCTGGGCTGTTTCACCTGTGCTTCTGCCTGGCCAGCGGGAATCCAGGGTCCACGAACCCCTACTCCAGCTCCATCATTTGACGGGAATGGCTCACAGAACTCAGGACAACACTTCCGCCTGTTATAAAAGCTGTTAGAAGAGCTGCAGGTGAAGCGTGCATAGAGCAAGGTATGGAAGAAGGGCACAGAACCTCAGGCTCCCTCCAGGAACCTGCGGGGGTCCAGCTCCGCAGGCACCCTCAGAGCCCCGTCCTTTCCAGAGACCGTGGAGGCGCCGTTACATGGACATGACTGATTAGACTGTTGGCCAGTGGCATCTTCAGCTGCCCTCCCTCCCTAGAAATCGCGGCAGTGGGGATGAAAGTCCCAGCCTTCTAATCCTGCCTTGGTCTTGGTGGTGACTGGCCCCATTCCCAAGCTACCTAGGGACTCAGGCCCCCTGAGGACTTAGTGACGTGCTGAAATTGGCCACAGTGTGCGTGTGGAAAGCAGACTAGAGAAAGCTGCTGAAGCAGGAAGGTGGAAGATGCCAGAGAAGGAAGAAAACAGATAATCTTATTTTGTGCAAGACTTTACATACAAATTTGTCTTATTTAATCCTCTGAGCAGTAGGGCCAAGTTAGTGTCTGTTTGCTTTCAGAGAGGAGGGAAGCGGGAAAGCAGAGGGAAGTGTAGCAACGAGCTCAAGTTCACAGAGGCTTCAGTTCCAAGTCTTTGGGACTACAAAGCCCAAGAGGAGGGAGGTCTTGGGGAACAAGGTTGGAGGAATATGTAAGACAGCGATTTGAACAAGCATGAAGCCTCACCAGGTGGCAAACCCACCAGAGACCCTAGGCAGCTCAATTTAGAAAAAGAAAATGTAGAGTCTTGCTTCTTCTTCCCCTCCTTCCCCTTCTTCCTCCTCCTCTTCCTCTTCCTCCTTCTCCTCCTCTCCTCCTCCTTTTCGTTCTCCTTCTTCTTTTTAAATTTTTGAGACAAAGCCTTGCTGGGTAGTCCAGGCTGGCCTTGAACTCACAGCAATCCTGCCTCAGCCTCCTGAGTGCTGGGATTACAGGCATGCGCCACCACACCTAGTTGAGTCTTGTTTCTCAGCAAGTATACTTGGAGACATTAGGAATTCCCAAGTCAATGGGTGACCAGCTCCGAAAGAGGAAGTGACAAGTCAGCTCAGATCATGTGGCAATGACAGAACATGTCTTCTACCTCAGCAATTTCCTGACTACAGGTGCATTTGCCTTAATTAAATATAACCAACAACAGGCAATTTCAACTTGGCAAACCGGTCGAAAACAGATTTCAAGAACTGAGCCGTGTCATTTCTCCATAGGCTGTAGAAGAATCCTAATTTCATGTTCTTTACGTTTAAATTGATTCAAGTATTATAGAGAAAACAAACAAACCTTCAGCATCTGTCATCATGGTGGCCAGGGGGACAGGGACAAAGAACAGAATGGAGAGAGAGCAGTGAGCGAGGAAAGCGGTGTCTCTGCAGCCAAGAGTATCTCCCTGCCTGGAACAGTCATAAATATGAAGGAATATTTTATGGTTTGTCTGTTTGTTTGCCAATTTCAAAGAAATCTCTAAGTAAAAAGTTTGAAAAACACATAGAAATATGAAGAAGTAGGGAAAAGATCACCCATAATCCTATCAGCCAGTAATAACCACTTTATATTGTGGTATTTTTCTCTCTCAAATTTCTTTCTGGGCTTTTGTTTTTTAAATAAATGTGATATCTGGCTCCAGGCCCATCCACTTCCCAAAGCGGATGAGATGACGTCTGTTACATCCAGCAAGTCCATACATTTTCATTATAAACTGTAATATGTTCACTACAGAAAATATAAAAATTTCAACAAAGGAATGATGAAAAGCAAATGTAAATTAAATTAAATCCCATCACGCAGAGAATTAACATCGGAGTGAAGTTTCTTCCCATTTTTCTTTGCATTTCTTTGAGCATGATATACATTTTATCTAGTTTTGTACTCCATGTTCTTTTCTTAACATCATATCCTAAGTATTTTCTCATGTTATTGTACATTCTTTTAAGGCTACATAATATTTTTGGTATGGATATTACATAACTGATTTAACTATTTCCTTTAGAGTGAACATTTGGTTTTCTGTGAATTCTAGTTTGTAAATCTTTCCTGATAGCTCTTTTATTTCTTTAGGCTTATTTCCCTCAAGATGAGCTACTGGGTGAAAAGTATGAATCTTTCAGAGAATAAGAATGGTTTTACACATATTACTGTGTTGTCCTTTGGAAAAGGTGGAACTGGGGCAGTATAGTGGGGCACCCGCTTCATTGCGCTCCACACAGCTCTGCCTATTTGACTCTGCAAACAAACTATTGTTAATTGAATAGTTGACCCAAAATAGCAAACATCTTTCCTTGCCACGATTTTGCAACAAGTCAGACATCTTTTCTTGATGGAGGATGATTTCAACTTTCTAAAGTTCGAAAACTTGGTTCAAATTTTAGCTTCAGCGCTTCAAACCTGCTTGCTCATCAATGGAATGGGAGTAACATCTACCTTACAGAACGGTGGTGATGTCTGACGGAACACCAGCAATAAAACATGCAAATTGCTAAGCACCCTGCCTGGTGCATAATGACTGTCTGAGTACTGTTACAATGATCTTCTTTGGCGCTCTTTATCCTCAACTTGGACATCATTTGAAAAGTCAAGAAAAGAATTAAATACCGGATTTCTAGCTGAGGAAACCAAAGCTCAGAGAAGTGAGTGATAGCTGGTAAATGACCAAGCAAGCTGCACAGTCACGGTCTAAACAACGGGCTAGATGCAACCCTAATATGGTCTGTAAATGTTTTAATTGACCCATATAAAAGAGTAAGAAAATAGGATAAAATCAAATAAAGTCATCTTTTAAAATGAGGAGATTTCACATCAGGACCATATATGATTTCTGATTTCTCTTGACATTGATGATGGGTGTGGGCAGAGCTTAGGGGTGACTGTCCCTTTTGCAAGGCCGTGCACCTCCCACTCACTGGATGTATGACTTCCGGGGCCTGCTTTGGCTTCCTGGTGCATCGGAATTTGCGACCCCTGCTCTGATCATCTCTGGCATCGGGATCATGGGCTCCCAGCTGCCTCCCCAGACCGTGCTCCTGCCACCCTCTGATGGCCTGTGCCTGGAGGCTGAGGATTGCCCACCAGCCAGTCCTGCGAGCCGTTGTAGTCAAGGAATTTGACTGTACATTGTTCTCCTCCCAGCCGCATTCGTGCGGGGTGAGCTCACCCTGGCCCACTGCCTCCTTCCCCCAATCTCTCCAATTAAAAACATATTACCTTCCCACTCTGCCTGGAGCAGCCCTGGGCAGCAGCTTTATTTTATAAACACATTTAGACAAGTTCAAAAAGGAATGATTCATGCTGGACCTGAGCGCTTCGAAATGCGAGGACCGCTGAGCATTTTCACAGGGCAAGCATCCTGAGCTGGACCAGGCCTGGCCCTTGGGGGGTATCATCTCTCGTGCACCTCGGTCCGGGATTACCTGGCCGCAGCTGGAAGGACTTACCCACACGGCCACCTTTCGGCACCCCGAGCAGCCTCAGCAGGGCCCTGCGCCCAGCACCAGACACCATGGGCTGCCGAAGGGAAGGATGCAGACCCATCCCTGGGGTTGGCCCCTCCCTCACTCCTGTTCTCAACCAGGCTTCCGGCTGACTCCCCCAAGCTGGATTTGAATTTCTTCCTTTGAACCCCTCTACCAAGCCCTCCCGGAGTGTGGACCATCGTTCTTTTATCCTTCTTTTCAGGGTGCCTGGTTCAGTGTCAGATGCACAGAAGAGCATGTGATAGGAGTCAGAGAGAATGATAGCAATAGTAATTATAAAGCTAGGGAATAATGAGCGTTGTGTGGGTGGAAGACCCAGGTTCTTAGAATTACCTATTTTCTTTTGTTTGATTTTCTCAGGAACCCAAAGAAGTACATGCTGTTTGGGATAAACCCTTTTCACAGATGAGGGAATCAAAGATTGCCAGGATCAGGTTTCAAATGAACCCTGCCCATAGGGATCTGCCTTAGCGGTCAGAAACGGAAAGGCCTTTGCATCATTTAGTTTTGTCACCTGATTTTACAAATGAAGAAACTGAGGTTCAGAGAGGGAACAGGGAGTTCCCCAAGATTAGTCAAGGACTGAACAACCTCAACAAAAAGCCTCAGCCGTCAGACTCCTGCATCACACCAGGGTGTCATGCCTGACACATATCAGAGGTAGAAGCATTTTTCGAATGAATGAATGAATGAATGAATGAATGACTGTATCAGTGTTGTTGTGGAGCTCCCCCTTACACCACAGTTACCGACCTGATCACGCTATTAGAATGTTAAAAATCCAAAACACTGATAATAGCAGATGCTGACAAGAATGCAGAGCAACAGGAACTCTCACTGTTGATGGATATGCAGAATGATACTACTACTCGAGAAGATAGCTTGTCAGTTCCTTACCAAATTAAACATACTCTTGGCATATGATTAGGCAATTATGCTCCTTGGTATTTATCTAAATGACATCAAGACTAATATCCCCACAAAAACTTGCCTATAAATTATTATTTATTATTATTGCCCAGACTTGGAGGCAACCAAGATCCTCTTCAATTGGTGTGTAGATAAATTGTGGTACATGCAGACAGTGGAATATTATGGCTAAAGACCTCATTATTCTCTTTTTGGACCCCGAGTATCTAACCTGGAATGTCCATAATAAGGAATAGAGAGAATCTAAAGGTGGAATATCTGGAATGAGTAGGGGTATCACCCTAAATTCCAGTTAGCGAGATAGGGGACTGTGTTGTGCTGCCTGGAGCCATGTGGATGGTGTAGTGTTTTATAACCCATGGCTGAGCAAGGTGGCAAACCCATGGAGCGCGTGTTATTGTGTTCTTCTCTTAAGACAAAAGATGTTAATATAGGAGTTGTTTTTTCTAAACTAAAACCTCAGTATTCAGGTTTAATCGCAGTGTTGGCACTTTGCAATAAGTAATGGGTCTTGGGTTACAGTTTGGGGGCTTGTCTCTAAAAGGTTCACCATCACTGGTCGAAGGGATGGGGTGGGGGAACCAACATAAAAAAAGCTGGCTAGAAGGCTGTGTAGGATCCCCAGCAGAGACCAACATACTCCATCCACAAGGCCTGAGTTCCTTCCGCAAGGGTCTCACCCCAACACAGCTTTGGCCAGGTGATCAAAGCCAACATCAGGAGCCACCAATCATGTTGATAGTATGTTCTTTTAACAGGATGTGATGAAAATAGCACTTACCTCCTTAATCTTTCTCCCCAAAACCCATAACGTTGGTCTAAACATGAGAAAACTATCTGGCAAATTCCAATACAAAGGCAACCTACAAAACTATAGGCCAGGAGTTATCGAAACTGTCAAAGGTCATCAAAAACAAGGAAAGTTCTAGAAACCTTCACAGCCACAAGAAACCTAAGGCCATAAGCTGAATAAATGTTATTTGATATCCTAGATAGGACCCAGGAGCAGAAGAAGGGCAAGAGGTAAAGCCCAAAGGAATCTGCATAAGCTATGGACTTTGATTAATAATGATGTACGAACATTGGCTCACTAATGGTTACAGATGAACCACATTAGTGTAAGATGTTAATAGGAGACACTGTACAGGCTTGGGTGGGGGATGGTGAAGGAAAATTCTGCACTATTTGTTCACTTTTTCTGTAAATCTAAAACCACTCTAAAAAACAAAGGTTATTAATTCAATTAGAAATCTTTTGATTAAAAAAATCACACACATGACGAAGACTTTGAAGTCAGATAACTTGGGTTTGCATTTTGGCTTTAAAACAACTTTTGGCTATGGGACCTTGGGCAAATTATCTTCTTTACGCCTCTGTTTTGTCATTTGCAGTACAGGGCTAAGAATACTTTTTAACTCACTGGGATATTTGGAGAATAAAAAAATGAATTGCTTATGAAGTGCTTGGCACAATGCCTGCTACATATATGGCGCTCATTAAGTGGTAAGTATTATTATAGACATCTATTCATGGACACATGTACTGGAGTTATTACTGATGCAGAGTTTATTTTTATTGTTTTATTTTATTATTTTTAAAAGCAAAATCTGTCATCTTAAAAATTGTCAGCCAGTTCTGTTCTTAGCAGAAAAGATCTTTTGTGTATAAGCCAAAAGCTCTTGAATTGTTTTTATAATTATGTGGGCACGAGACAAGCATTTGGGAATGGGTTCCGGTGGGAGTATTTGCCGCCTTCTGAGCCTAGAGCATCAGTTCTTTAGTGGACTCAGTTTCCCCCACATCCCTCTTCTTCCTGGCATCTGCCGGACTTTAAGGACAATGGGAGGGAGGTAAGTCAAACAGTGTGGGCCAACGAGACTTCCAGGAGAAAGGAGATTGAGAGTTCAGTACTCACTTTTGAGGATCAGAGTTTTGAGAAGACTTCTGAGGCGAGGGGACACTTGACCAGGAGTTTGCCGTCTGGAAAGGGGCTGTGGCCCGAGAACCCTAACTGGATACTGGAGATGAGTGAGGTGGCCTACGCACCAGTTCTAGGCACAACCTCTGGTGCTGCCTCTCTGAGACTGCTTCCTGGGCACAGACACCCCTGTGAGCACATCGCTAGGAGGGTGGGACTTTCTGCCCTGTCCCAACCTGGAAAATGCTGTCTGGAGGGACCTGAGCCACTGAAACCGGCAATGATCTCTCTGTGCTTTTGTGTGTCGGGGGTTGTAGCTCCTACCACGCTACATGGGGGAGAGGGACTTGTGTTGGAGAAACACCATGTAGCTACAGCTGCTGCTGAGGATGTGGTCAGACTTCTTAGTGACCGCTTCTGAAGGACAATAGCCAGGTCTTACCTCCTAGCCCAAGTAGACACTGGACACTTGATTTTCACAGAAGATTATAACAAAATACCGAAGATAATTAACTCATAAAGAGGAAAGTTTCAGTGGGCTCATGTTTTTGGAGGTTCCAGTCCAAGCCTAAGTGACTCCATTGCTTAGGGCCGGTGGCAAGGCAGGTCACTGTGGCAGGGGCAAACTGCTCACCCACGAGTCAGGAAACGCAGCTGAGGAGGGGGCCCAGGTCCCATGATTCCCTTAAAGGACACTCCCGCAGCCACCTAACTCTTCCACTAGTCACCACTTCCGAAAGATGCCCTCCCAACAGCACTACTTTGGAGACTCAGCCTTTAACACAGACTTTTGGGGGCTATTCATCCGAAGCAAAGCAAAAGGCCATGTGAAGGAAGGACTTTTTTTCGTAATAAACAGCAGCTGCCGTAATTGGCCATCAAGAGAAAGAGGACATCACTGTACTGGAGAACTGGGTATAGGTTACCTACATAACCATCCTTACATGCAGACAGACATCTTTAAACATATTTCTGAGTGTCCATACACACATGCACAGAAACACACGCACACACATGCAGATGCAGGCACACCTTGTCCACGCCACTTACTGTCTTGGCAAGAAAAACTCCTTTTCTGTCCTTAGATTTTCTTCCCAAAGTCCTGGATTCTGACTGAGGGCTGGGGGTGGGGAAGCAGGGGAGTGGCAGGGCCATGTGGAGAGAAGCTAGTTTGTTTCTGCAGTCAACAGATGGGTAAGGGCAAATTACCCAGTGGGTATTAAAACTTCTTTTCAAATTTAACAGTATTTGCAAACTGATCTGAGCCCCCCCCCCAAGAAATAAGAGAACCAATTGCAATGTCTCTCAAAGGTGGGGCTATTTGCAAATCTTTAAAGGACACCTTGCCTGTAGTGTGCACATCCCCAAGTAAATATTGGCCAGAGGGCTGGGGATTTAGCTCAGTGATTAGAGTGCTTGCCTTGGAAGCACAAGGCCCTGAGTTCAATCCCCGGCACCAAAAAAAAAAAATAATAATAATGGCCAGAACCTAATTATGGCCACTAGAAAAAAATGAGAGGTATGTCATGGGTGTCCAGAGTTTTCTGCTACAAGTAGATGTGACACCTTTGATATTCATAATTGAAAATGAAAAAGAGAGGAAATTGTTGGTATTTGGTTGTTATATAACTGTGTATGTTTATTAGAAAAATACTCAGAAAAGTATAAACAGTAAAAATCCCTCCACCCAGAGAGAATTGAATGCTATTTTAAATAAATATTTATAAATATTGTTAACATTTTAGTATACGCACACCACATCTACAGTTATAGCTATAACTATAATTGTTGGTGTCTATGCACTTGCATTGTTTCATAACCTGCGTCTGTATGCAACAATAGGTGCCGAGTCTTTTCTTATGTTTTTAATATTTATTTCAAGTGACCAAGGTGACCATTGCTGCAAGCATAAGCACACAGATCTTAAGATGCAGAAATGCTTAGGAGAGAGCTGAATCGGCTGCCCCACCCCCACACGGGTCTCACCACCCCCACCCCCAGAGAGGAGGCTGCTGAGGCGAACTTGGATACTCAGCATCCTCGGAACGTTCGTGCACATCTGGAGGAATGGTTACAAAGATTAATGTCATGCTCCGTGTCAGAACTCCCCCATGACATTTCCTCAGTTTATCCAAACAATTTAGGGGCACTCTCTGGGGATTAGGAACCACCCTGCAGTGCAAGGCCAGTACTTAACCTCTTGAATTCTCATTTCCCTGGAGACTTGCATGCAAGTTTTATTCTTTAATTGCTAAAACAATGAGGCTGTGTATGCAACCAATACAGCGAGAGCTTGAAATAGTTTAAGGCAGGAATGCAGAAAAGGAAAATCTGGACCCGCTGGGTTTGTGGGAATTATAATATATTTGAGCAGAGTCTGAGAACCAGCAAAAAGTAGAAACTAAATGATAATGAAATTGGTGTTTCTGAAACCATCCAGTGTATGAAACAGCATCTCGAGCCCAATGAAGAACTTTAAAGTGTGATTCAGGGAATACTTTACCTCCACTATCAAAAGAGACCTAGTTTGGTTTCAAACTGGTTAACTGCTGTTTAAAAATTATGTCTGTTTCTGGACAATACATGTCACGTAACTAATGTGTCTTCCATATTGCTCTGGCTGCCAGGGGGCTCAGCAACTCACTGATTCTACTTAAATTACTGCATAGGTCTTGCATATCGATGTTGTAATATTCCCTCTGGTTTTGATTTTCTCCCCTCGATCCTGGTTTTTATCTAGTTATATTTTTGTTTTATTGCATGTATTTCTTGTAAGCCACCTCAAATCTTTTGTTAGATAGATTTGTAGATCAAAACAACTTGGATTTGTGGTTCAATTTAAGAAGAAATGAACGTTTCGGTTTGGTTTCGGAGTTCAGCAAATTAGTGTGATTAGCTCTGATTTGAGGTTTACAGTTCTATTACGTTAAAGTCCTTGGTATTTCATACATCAAAGGGCCCGAGAGCTTGCACTTGACCTCCCGCGTGTTAACACTGCGCAGTGCATCGTATGTCTGTTTCCAATGATCACGCGGTAAGAGCTTTCCGAGATTCCATCCCAGAGTCTTGCTACCCTGTAGGCGAGGAGGCATGGATACATGAGCCCCAACTTTCAAATACAGAGGCTATAAAGAGTTTAGGAAGGAAAGTGCCCACATTCACCCCAACGTTTCCCTGCCTTTTTTTGTGTTTAAAGAGATAAAGTCATGAGTCTTCTGTATATAAGAACATACATGTCTTCATTGTTTAGTATTCTGCTTCCCATTACAGGGACTCCAGAGTCATCCACCAAAGTGATGCTTCATCTTACAGCTATCCACTCTTTTTAGGAGTCAGGAAACTTTTTATTGAGGGATGGAGAAACTCAGGAACTAGAGAGAGCATAGTCTCCCAAATGAAGAGGAAAGATCATAAACAAGGCTTAGGCCTGAACTCTGGAGCTTTGACTCTCTGCATTGGCCCTGGTGGATCCTCCAGGGAAGCCCTCAGAGTCCATGAAAGATCACTAATGTATGCTCATGTCTAGGCCGAGGACGTTTGCTGTGGTGGAGTCAGCCATCCAGGACTCTGACAGCTGCTAGGGCACTTGCTCATTTTGACCTCATCAAACTCATTGCTATAGTTTGGATCTGGAACATCTCCCAGTGGCCCTTATGTCAAAGGCTTAGTCCCCAGTTTGGTGCTTTTGAGGACTGTGAGAAACCTGAAGAGATGGGGCCTGATAAGAGGCCTTCTGGTCACTCGGCTTGTGCCCAGGAAGGAGATGTTGGGGCCCTGGCCTTTTTTCTCTTTCTCTGTTTCACTTTCAGCCACAGTGAAATGAGTGTTCTTCTCTGCCAGGTGCTCCCAGTCCATGATGCCTCACCACTGGCCCAAAGGCAACAGGACCAGCTGACTGTGGAATGAAGTTAAGTCATTAAGAGCGTGCCCTTGAAAGGACATTGAGACCCTCCACCCTCCTATCTGTTTCTCTCTCTCTCTCTCTCTCTCTCTCTCTCTCTCTCTCCCTCTCTCATTGTTGTTGTACTAGAGATTGAACCCAGGACCTTTGCACTGAGCTACATCCCCAACCCTTTTTAAAAATATTTTATTTTGAGACAAGATCTCAATGAGTTGCTAAATTGTCCAGTCTGGGCTTGAACTCATGAACCTCCTGCTTCAGTCTCCCAGAGTGCTGGGATTATGGGTGTGTGCCACCACAGCCAACACTCTCTCTCTCTCCCTCTCTCGTGTCTAGCAGCTGTGAAGTAAGCAGCGTTGCTCTTCCACACGCTGCCGTAGCTCAAAGTGACCAGGCTGCTTGACTATGTTCTGAAACTTCCGAAACCATAAGCCAAAATAAGTCTTTCCTCTTTATAAATTGATTATCTCAGGCACTGTGTCACAGTAACAGAAAGCTGGCTAACACGATTAAACTCACCATTCTTTCTTCTTTCATTTGGGACAATGTGAAGTATCATTTACTAAATTTTTGTTGTACAGCACAAGCCTGTAGCAGCAGAACTCCAAGCAGTTAGTGTATCCTTGAGTGAATTTGATGTTTCTGCATTTCAACTCACAATTAAAGAAATACATTTTGATTGATCATGCTAGAGAAAAAACTGAATTATCTTTCTATCCTCTCCACAGGAAATAAATTTGCATCTTTTTCATATGAGAAGATGATCAAAGACTATGTGGCCAAAAATGTAGAGATATATGTATTGCAAAGGAATGATACAGTTACATAATTTAAAGTACTATGTACATGTTCTAACTTTCATGATGTTTGTAGTATCTGGTTTTAAAAATCTGTAATGTATATGATTTCTCTTCTTACACTAAACTATTCACTATTATAACTAACTTTCCTTGTAATTTTACAAGGTTCAGGTTACAATCTGGACTTTCTCTTGACAACAGGCACAGTGACACCTATTGTGCAGAGAGATGGAAGATGCTCTGGTGTGATGTGTGTGGAAGAAACCCCTGACCCAAGACTGGGCTTTTCAGTAGGTAGCAGTTATCATTATGATTGCATTGAAGGAAATACTGCAGAAAATAGTATTTGCTTGGAGCAAGGGAAACCCATTAGCACTAACTGAATATGAACTAAAGGGAGCTCATTTCATTCATTTTATGAGCTGCATGCTTATCATGCTTATCTGGGAAATATCAAAACTTAGTGTCTACCCGCATTAGACTGCTGGAGTTTTGTGCCCGGCCATCCTCTTTGTTCCTTGGGGACACGGTCTTTCCTCCTTACCAACCTCATGCTTCTGGCGTAGTCATCTGTTTCTTGTGACTCTTTTCTACCTGGCTACAAAGATGACCCAAATTGAACCAAGAAGAGCTCTTTCTTCAGTTTTTGGCCTTGAGACTACAGAGTGGCAGTCTTAGCCCTTCTATGGTAGAGAACATTAGAAATGTGCTCTTGGAAGTTGTTAGTGATCATGTCTCCATCCACACCTGTCTGGAATCAGAAATGAGGGGAAAAAACTTGCCAGGTGGGAAGGAAGAGTCGTGGGCATTCAGCACCCTCATTTCTTTGTGGCCCCTAAGGCCCAGCTGTCTCTACCTTCCCTCTGTGATACTGCTCATCTAATGAATGCCTCCAGTTTTTCCTAAGCTAATTCGAGTCAGTCTTCTAACTGGGCTCATGTCAACCTGTACTCCAGGCATGAGTGTGACAGGAAACAGGCCGGGCCGTGCAGAGATTGTAATTCAGCCTTCGATCAGCACATGGCTCCTGATTACATCAAAATGAACCCCTGTGTAGTAATTCGTGAAAAACTGAGGAAACTGCTTTCTAAAGGACAATAATATCATCTAGGGCCTCTATAACTTCTTATAAAAAGTCTCCAGTATTTAATCAAAAACTATCAGGCATACCAAGAACATGTTGCAGAAAAAAATGTATCATAGAAACAGATCCACAAGTTATTCATGTATTAGAATTATCAGGCATAGACTTTTAAAAACAGATTAATTTCTTCAGGAAAGTAAATTAATGTTAAGTTTTTTCACTAGAGAACAAAAATCCTTAAGCAGATATCAGATGAAAATTCTAGACATGAAAAATACAAAATTTGCAAGTAAGAGTACAGCACAGGCTGCAGTTTTAACAGCAGATTAGACACTGCTGAAGAAAAATTCAGTGACCTGAGCAGTAGATCTCTAGAAAATAATTTAGATTGAAGCATGAAAATTAAAAGAATGGAAATTCAGGGAAAAACATAGAGTCATGTAAAAATATGATCCTATCCACCTGCCTTACCTACATGTAACTGAATTCCAGAAGGCCAGGGAAGAAAGCGAGGCAGACATCATCTTTAAGAAAATGGCTGGATATGGCTGAATAATTTTTTTAAAAACTGGTAAAAATGTCAGACCACAAACTCACAAATCTCTGTGAACCCCAAGCAAGATAAATATTTTTAAAAATCCCTCAGCACATCACAACCTGCTGAAAGTCAAAGACAAATCTTCTCAGACTTACAGCTAGACTTAAAATGATGCTTTGCCATCAAAGAAGCAAACTAGAACTGGAAACAGAAATGATGTGAACCAGAAGATAGTGGACTAACATGCTGAGAGTGCAGGAAGAGAGTTACATTTTATATCCCATGAAAATACACTTCACAAAAAAGTCTAGGGAGCATATGCCTGTAATGTCAACACTCTAGGAAGCTGAGGCTGGAGGATTGCAAGTCTGAGCCAAGCTCCGACAACTTAGTGACTTAGCAAGACCCTGAGTCTAAATAAAACATAAAAAAGGGGGCTGAGGATGTAACTCAGTGCAAAAGCTCAGGGTTCAACCCCCAGAAACACACACACACACACACACACGAAGTCTAAAGACATTTCGAGACAAACAATAACAAAGAATTTTCTACCAGAGCCTTACATTAAAAGAAATTCTAAAAGGAGCTTCTTTAGAGAAAAAAGTCACCCTGAAAGATGTACAGAAATGCAGGGAGGATTGAGATGCAATCAAGAGGATAAATATGTACCAGGGTAAATCCAGATAAAGTTTGATTACATACAATAAAGACAATAACATCTTGTGGGTTTTAAATATATGTAGAATCAAAATATTTGACAGCAAGGCCAAATAAATTTGGAGGGTAAATTAAATTAGATTCAATTTAAATAAATTTTTAAAAATTTAAATAAATTAAATTTAAAATATTTTAATTTTATCATCCATAAAGGGTTAATAGTATGGACTTATATTAAGCTTTGGTAAGTCAGAATGACCACTGTAATTGCAAAGAAAATTTCTAATAGCACAAAAAATGTAAACTTACAAGATAATAGAGGGTAAAATTTAAATAATAAAAATAATTAATTGAAAAGAAGGGAAGAATGTCAAGAAGGAAGAACATAGAACAAATAGGACTAATGGAAAACAAACAATAGGATGGTGCATCTGTTTCCCTCTAAGTGGGTAATTGTACTATGAGTGAATGAACTAAATATTCCCACTAAAAGACTGCGATTGCCGAGCTAGAATTAAAGACACCAAGAAAAAAACCTGTACTTTGCTTATAAGAGCCACATCTTAAATATAAAAATTCGGAGAGTTTGGTTGAGTGGAAAAGATAGAAGACACACACACACTCACCGTGCGAAGGCAGTCACGCATGTTACCAGCACCGGAGACAGAGAATTCTAAATGTGTGCGATGCAACAGAACCCCCAAAATGAAGCAACAACTGAGAGACCCAAAGGGAGAAAAAGGCAGCCCCCACGCCATGGTGAGGCATTGAACACAAGTTTTTCAGTAAGTGGTAGAATCAGCAGAAGGAATCACAGATGGTAACAAAGGTCTGAGTATCACGAATGGAAACTGGACTGACCCAATTGATCTAAATCACTGCACCCAATTCTGCAGAAAACATTTCACTTTCTTAGAGTTTCTTGGCTCTCAGGGCCTTGGTTGATTGTATTCATCCTCCCCTCCCTTCCTTCCTTCCCTCCCTCCTTCCTTCTTTCCTTCCTTCCTTCTTCCCTTCCTTCCTTCCTTCCTCGCTCCCTTCCTTCCTTTTTCTTTTTTCTTTCATTTTTTCTGTTTACATTTCCACTAGTTGCCTCAAACATTCCTGAAGGGAGAAAGAATACACAACACAGAAATCAAAGCCAGGTAGACAAGGCGGAAGGTGGGAAGTTAGTTTGGGAAACTGAGAACAACAGTTTCCTTTCTGGCTCTGTCCCTTTCCACTGGTATAATCTAGACTTAAGGTTCACATGGGAAAATAGCAAGAGCAACGTCACAGAGTCCTGGTGAAGCTGATCTGAAGGAGCGCAGGTGCCTGTCCAGTCTCTGTACAGAGCAAACACTCAGTTCATCATAGCTATTATTATTGTTCTTTTTTATGATGACATCGGGAGACAGCAGGTCTTTTCGATGATGCGACTCTGAACTTGCTTTTCTTCCAAAATCCTCCAGGCAGGCAATCTGCTGAGCCAGCTTCTTTGCCTGCATGTGTCTGAAGAACAGGAATGAAAAATGGGTCAAACTGCTGTTTTCTCCCAGCTCAGCTCTGTAAAAAGCTGTAAAAACAGACTGCATGTGTCCTTAGGCTGGCCGGGAAGACACTGGGAGAGTGTCCCCTATGGCAGGGAGTGGAGGGATGGCTGTTCACCACGGAGCCATCGGAGACCAAGCGCTTCTGTGAACAAGCTCCTCACAAAATGTCCTTAATTAAGATGCTTTGGAACCAGAGAGGCTTGGCACTCCTGGAATCCCACCAGCCTCAAACACTGCCTCTGAGACTGGTTCAGAGAGGGTCCCACAGAATTATAAAAGCATGACACACCGAGCTCTTTCTTTTGAAACTTCTAACCACCCGTCAAAACCCCGGGACCACGAGAAACCTTTGGGAATGCTATCCTGGTGGGCCAACCCCTCAGTTCTCCCTGATGTGTCCCCTATACCCCAGGGCCTACTTTGGTTGTTATGTTTTTCATTCTGTCCTGCAGTCATCCACTTATGTGTCTGTCTCTCTCACCAAGCAGGTGGTTTCTCAATTTTTTTGCTGTATCTGTATCTGCAGACCCAGCCCTTGTGCTGAGCCCAGAGTAGTAAAGGTATAAGTAAGCACATGCATGAAATGAAGAGAAAGCAATGATTCGCATACAACAATAATGTATCTAATCACTACTATGTGTCACACACTGCCAGCTACACGTAAGGGTAAAACAATGAATAAAAACTAAGTCCTATTCTGCATGAAGCTGGTATTCTAGCAATATTTTAGCAAATAAATAAAAGACGAAGGTTTCTGGTAAATGCCACTTCTGGGCCCAGAATACTTTGCACGATTAAAAAACTCTTACTTTCCAGAAGGGGGCTGAATTTGCGAGAAGAATTTTAGATATTATTTGGACATGGCATTTAGAGGGCAGATGAAAGTCTTCAAAGTCCTTGATTCTTTACACCCTAAAGTTTTCATTGCACTGTTAGGGCTTGTATCTAAATGTCCCCCTAAGGCCTCATGTGGTCATAGGTGGGGCATTTTGGAGGTGGCTGGATCTAGAGTGTGTGATGCTGGAGTTAAGGATGTGATGCTGGAATTAAGAGTGCCCCAACCCTTGGTGTAGGTGGCACCAATCAAAAGGCTTACAGGCTGGATGAAATAGAAAAGAACAGAAAGAAGTCTGCTGCTGCTGCTTTGCTGCCTTTTGCCTGCCCTTCCATGACATGGACTATTTCTCCTCTGCGATGCTCTCCTGCCATGCCACTCTCTTTTGGAGCCAGCCGAATAAGGACTGAAACTTCTACAAACTGTGAGCTAAATAAACCTTTCCGTAATTTGTGGGTGTTAGGTATGGTGCTGGGGATGGAACTCAGGGCCTCGTGCTTGTTAAGGCAAGCACTCTACTGCTTGAACTAACCCCCCAATCCCTGGGTGTAAGGTATTTTGTCTCAGCAATGAGAAAAGTAATTAAGACACACTCCATTCAAAATAAATCACAGTCCGGGGGCTGGGGATTTAGCTCAGTGATTAGAGTGCTTGCCTTGCAAGCACAAGGGCCTGAGTTCGATCCCCGGCACCACAAAACAAAACAAAACAAAACAAAACAAAACAAAACAAAAAAAAAAACAAAAAAAAAAATAAATCACAGTCCTATTAGAGAAGGATGTAGCCTAGAATTTACCAGACCCTAAAACCCCGAGGACAAGGATGGTAATTATGTGGCATGTATACCTCCACTGCCTACCACCAGCCTGGGGCAGACATTACTAATTGATCACAGTACTCTTTCCAGCTGAGCCTAGATCCCTTCTCAGCACAACCTCCTGGAAGCCATGACCAGTAATGGAGTCTGGCATGCAAGTCGAAACCTCTCTGCACTCCTTGCCTGAGGCATTATATCTCTCTTCTGGCTCGGAGAGTGTAGTACTGTGGCAATAGCTTAAGGGGAATCCAAATCCCTGGACTGATCTTGGCAGCAACACTTAGGGAAAAAAGCAAGCAAGCAAGAAAGAAAAAGACTGAGAAAAAGAATTGCTTTTCAAATATTTGGTTTCCAAACATATTTATTTTCAACTCCAAGTCTACTGACCATATGCATTGCATCTGTTCTGGACTGGGATTCAAAAAAGGTTTATGATTTATTAGGTTTAAAAAATGCATCTCTAGGTACCTCCACACAAAGATGCTGAGGAAAGAAGCCTTGATATCACAAGGACACAGTTGCCCCTCTCTGAAAGAGTCAGTATTTAGGACCTTTCACCATGAAAAAAAAAATCCCATGGCTTGATTTAGAATAGGATGGGGTGGGGGAGCTCTGTTTGGGAGCTGGCAATTTCTCACTATGAATCCCACACCTGGCTGATCCCACGGGGTCCTGCTCAGTGGAAGCTGCTCTCTCCTGAGGGCTGGGCTCAGATGAATTTGTCAGGCCTTCCTGGGTGCAGGTCCTGAGAGGAGCATGGCTTTTCCCCTTCAGCCCTTAAACTTCCCCAGGAGGCCTCTAGGCCTTCCCCTGGCTGCACACAACATCTCCCCAGTGTGCCCCCACCACCGTGAAGGACAGGAGGACAGGAACTGCCCATCCCCACTTCCGGGCCGGTGGTTCCCCACCTGACGTAGTCAGGCATCTTGGTTATTCATTCATTCTCAGTTCTCTCATCTGTAAAATGGCAACAAAAGTAATGCTGTCTCTATTGCCGAGATGATTTGATGAGCTGGTTCAAAGCAACAGAGCAGCTCAGAGGAACTGCCCGGTGAGCGATGGGCCTGGCAGCTTCAGGCCTGCCACTGTGTGGTTTGTTGAGTTTTCACAAGACACACATCAGGTCCATCAAAGTCATGCCCAGGACCTTGCCAGCTCCCACCGGCAGAATCTGAGGTTCAGCCAGTCTGAGGTGAAGCCTGGGAGTTTGCTTTTTTACCAAGCACGGAGGGGTCAGGACTGGAGGTCTTTGCCCACCCTGGAGAAACACTGTATAAGGACAGAATCGTGCCTCAGTTTTACAGATAAGGACACTGAGGTTCAGAGAGGTGCAATGACCTGGCCCAGGCCACATTAGCTGAGCTAGAATTTGAAGCAGACCTGTCTGGTTCCAAAGTCTTGGGTTAAGGTCCTATTGGAGGTATTTGCATGAAGAGGACAGCTCCCACTTGCACTGAGCTGGCTGCCTCCTCCCCTGTAGTCTGCCTCTTCTTTGGCTCATCATCTCTTACCAGTCTCCTCCAAAGAGAACCTGGTTACTGGTTTTAGATCAAACCAGAGGTAGCTTAAAAACATGGCGCTGCCACTCACTACAGGCATGACTTTGGGCAGCTGAAACTCTGAGCCTCAGGTGCGGAATTGTGTTTGTCCTTCTTTTACCAGCACAGCTTTCTCTGCCAGCCTCATTGGGCTCCCTTGACCCCTGGCCTTCTGTGGGACCAGTGAAAGAAAACAATAGCAGGAGGTTGAACACAAGAGGGGAACAGGTAGGGTATCAGCCTTCCCCACCCACCTTCCCAGCTTCCCTCAACAGGCAGTAGCTCATGGAACCACCAAAGGGACACTTTCTGTTCATTGATCCTCTCTTCCCACTGCAGGTCTCTTGGGTTCTTATAACCACTCCTCCTGCTGGTGGTCCTGGAGTCCAGGGCTTTGGAGCAGCTCTCCACTTCTGCTGCCTGTGTTAGTCAGCTTTCTATCACTGTGATAAAATACCCAAGGTAATACACTTATAAAGAGGGAAAGTTTGTTTGTTTGTTTGTTGGCACTGGGAATTAAAACCAGGGACATTACACAGAGCTACATCCGCAGCTTTTTACATTTTTAAATTTTTTTAATTTTTACATTATTTATTTTTTATGTTTATTTTTATTTTTACATATTTTATCTTTGAGAAAGATGTCACTAGGTTGCCCAGGCAGGGCTCAAACTTGTGGACCTCCTGCCCCAGCCTCACACAGTGCTGGGATTACAGGCATGCAACTATGTCCAGCTGGAAACATTTATTTTTACCCCTATTTACATAGCACTTACATTATATTGTAAGTCATGTAGAGAAGATTTAACGTATGCAGGAGGATGTATGTAGGTTCCATATAAATAATATTCCATTTTATATATAAGGCTTTGAGCATCCTCAGATTTTGGTATCTGCAGAGAAGTTGGAGGGTCCTGAAACCACTCTTTTGTGGATACTGAAGGACAACTGTATATGCCCAAGTTCCCCAACCTTCTAGAGGTTCCAGTTCTTGGTTGCTTGGCCTCATCACTTTGGGCCTGTGGCAAGGCAGCACGTCATGGTGGGGAGCACATGGGAGAGCAAAGCAGTTCACTTCATGGCAGCTTGGACAGAGGGATGTAGGGTCTCAATATCCCCTTCAAGGGCACAGCCCTAATAACCTAAGTTCCTCCCACTAGGCCCCACCTCCCGTAGGTCCCATCACCTCCTAGTAATGCCTCAGGCTGGTGACCAAGCCTTTAGCACATGGACCTTCGGGGGACATTTGAGATAAAAACCATAGCACTACCCCTAGAGGACTTGAGGACTACATGCTGATCCCCTTCCCCTGACATTTGCAGATAGCCCCTAAGTAAACCCCTGTCACTTACCTGTTTGAGTGGTCATCTATTCCCTGGGGCCTGACTGATGTATACAGTCTTCTCATCTATAGTAGGAGTAGAATCCTGAGAACTCCATCAAGGGTTGACAAAGTATAGTCTATAGGCCCACCATTTTTTTTTTTAAGACAAAGAAGACAGTTTATTTTGGGGAAAAAGATGCAAGCGAAAGAAGATACACAGCTACCATGAGGTGGTAGGGGGCTTCACAGCTGAAGGTCCCTGTAAATAAAGTTTTAATGGAACACATGTCCATTCCTTCATGTTTTATCTGTGGCTCTTTTCACATTATAGGAACAAGTTTGAGTAGCTGTGATGGAGACAAAGCTCTCAAACCTAAAATTTTTACTCTTTGACCCTTTATAGAAAGTTTGCCCAACCCCGAATTCCACCCTAGAATAAGATACAGTGGTGCCTTGGTTCACAAACCCTTTTGTTTGCAAATGATTTGGTTTGCAAACAGCAGCGTTTGGCAAAATATTGTTTTTGTTTGTGAACTCCACATCGGGCAACAAACACGACCTGGCCATCTTTCCCGCATGAACATGAACGCAGCCATCTTTTCCAGAATCGTGGAACCAATTAAGCTCTTGAACCAAGGTACTAATGTAGTTGGTGATGAGCCCTTGGCACTGTGCCCAGCATACAGTAAACTGTCAGGAAGGTCTGGTTCTTCCTGTCTGGGTTCAGTGGCAGCAATGTGCATTTTCTGAGCCAGGGAACTTGGGATCTGGAAAGGGCTGGAGGGAGGGCTACCATCTGCTTTATAGGGTGCTGGGTCACAAAATTCTTCTTAAAAAGCAAGGTTTCCTGGTGGCTCATGGCTTCTTGGGCGGGAATCTGCTCTTCCTCATTTTTCTTCTCAGCTCCCAGTGTGGGCTCCCAGTGGAGTCAGCATCTATAAATGTTTGCCGTTGAATGAATGAACTCAATTAACCACCCATCATTGGGGTGAAACTTTGCAGAGACCTAGCTTTTATGCAAAGCAGACTCCTTGGGGGTCTGCTGCAGCTGTGCCAAGTCTTATTTGCTTCTCCGCCAGCACCAAGTTCTGAAACCCATGGTCTCCACTCTGTCTCCTTGGTCACCACTGCTATGCCTCCTTTCTTTGTGGCCTTCCTATCTTTAGGCTCACCCCCTTCAAGCTGCCTCCTCGGAGCCTCCAAAATCATCTTTCAAAAATCCAATCGCATTCTTGCTCTAGAAACCTGTCTTCTGCCTACTGCCTACAGGATTGTCTCCAAATGCCTCCGCACAGCATTCAGAACCCTTCTCTGTGGATCCTGTCTCAGCTCTCCCTTCTTCCTCACTTCTCCACCACGCACTCCAGCACCCTAAAACATCTCTGGGACCTGAAATCCACCTTGACCTTCTCACCTCCTCACCAGAGCACACATTTTCACCTCTGGTCCTGCTTGTTTTTCGGGGCTTCTCTTGGGCCTCACAACTCTTCTCCAAGTTTGGCTGGATGTTTCTCTTAGGCTCCAGAGTGTGCTGCACTATTCTCTGGAATCCCAGAATTTTCTGTTTACCTGTCTCCCTTCCATGCTAGACCATGAACTCTGAGTGAGCAGGTGGTCTGTGGTGGCCCAGCCCTGGCTGCAGGACACAGCAGTCCACAGGAGATTTCCTCCTCCATCAGCCCAGACCCTTCCTGCTTCTTTGCCCTGTTGTATCCTCCTGAATGAAGATGGTTGGACCTTAGATGGATGCATGTATGGATTCAACCAAGCTTTGATGGAAACTATTTGGAAAAACAAACTGCATCTGTTCTGAACATGACTTTTTTTTTCTTGTCATCAATCCCAGGACAATACAGGACAATACAGTATAACAACTATTTATGTAGCACTTACAATGTATTATAAGTCATGTAGAGATGGTTTAAAGTATGCAGAAGGATGTATGTAGGTCCCATTTAAATAATACTCCATTTTATATATAAGGCTATGAGCATCCTCAGATTTGCTGTCTGCAGACCAGTTGGAGGGTCCTAAAACCACTCTTCTGTGGATACTGAAGGACAACTGTATACGTCCAAGTCTCCCGACCTTCTAGAAGCTCCAGAATCCACCATTTGGATGAAGATGGTGAGGCACATGTTTTTACCTAGTTGTTGCCTAAATACTTGAACATTCTTGCAAAGCCCAAACAATGGCTGGAATGAAAGCCACGTTATTTAAACACTAAATTGAAACATTCTTTGAAAGAGGATCAGCCACTCATTTGAATCTCAAGAGAAGCGTCAAGGCTGAGGTGCAGAAAGCTAGGTTCAAGATGGAAGGGACGGTGGGTCTTCATGCTCAAATCTCTTTGTCAGTCTGTCTCTGGGGTCCATCTGTCTGTCTCTCCTGGCTCCTCTTTATCCTACTCCTCTCCTACCTCCTCTCCCTGCCTCTTCTGTCTCTCTGCTCTCTCCTCCTTCACTCTCTTTTCTTGCCCTTCTCACCATCATCCCTTGCTTCCATCTTTTGCTCTTTCTCCTTTTCCGATGCTTCTCTGCCCTTTCCTTCCCCCTTCTGGTTCTTCTTCTTCTTCTTCCTCCTCCTCCTCCTCCTCTTCCTCCTCCTCCTCCTCTTCTTCTTCTTCCCTTTCTCTTTTCCTCTTTGTACATGCTCTCTCTCCCTCTCTTTCTCCTTCTCTCAGAAATCACCCGCAAACACCTTTTGCTTCTCACTTCCTTCCAACATTCTCACACGAAGAACAAATAAAGAGACTGTTACCAGTAAGTACCAACCACTTTGTTCCCATAGATCTTTTCTCTTAGGAAGGGACAGGCAAATCCCTAAAATAGTCTCTCTCTCTCTCTCACTCTCTCTCTCTCTCTCTCTGTCTCTCTCTCTCTCTCTCTCTCTCTCTCACACACACACACACACACACACACACGTGATTTGGCATCCTATAGCAAGTTAAGTATTTTTCCAAACACAGCCAAGCTGATGTGTAGAAGAAGGCTAATGATTCCAGCTAAACTTTCATCTGCAACTCACTAAAATCCTCCGCTGTTTATTTCCCATCATTACTTTACTTCTCCACAGCCCACCCCCAACACATTCCCTTTCACACGCACTCACACACACTTCCTTATTGCCATTCCTTTGAAGGAAAGCTGCTCTGCGCCTCACATCTCTGGCAAGTTTCTCCTAGCAGGTCCTCAGCAGAGGGTGGCTGGCTTTTGCTGGATGCCGCCTGTGTCCCAGGGCCTGCTCTAACTCATCTCTGGATTCACAGCAGCCCTATTGGGAAGGCTACATGAAGCATACAGGTGAAGAGCTTGCGGATCAGAGAGGCCAAGTGATCTGAGCCAGGCCATAAAGACACCCTGAACTGGAGACTTGAAGTACCAAAGCCTTCCCCACGGCAGTCTGGGGAATTCTTCAGGTAATTTCTGCACCCCACTGCCCAGGACCTCCTTTGGCAAGTGCATGTATCATTGCACCCGGTGTACTTCCCCGTCTCTCATGGATAGGGCAAGACTGGGGATTTTGTCCCAGCCCTATTGACCTCAAACCTGTTGTTTCATCGCATTCTCATACAACCTTCTGGGATCGGGAGGCCAGGGTCATTGCTAGCTCCATTTTCCTCGCAGGTAACTGAGCCTTGGAAAGGTAAAGCAACTTTGCCAAAGTGCTCGGCTGGTTGGCAGAAGGGCAGAGGGCATAACCGTCATCCCTGAGTGTGTCAAGATGTCAGTGGGAGACTGTGAATGGGGCGGCTTTCTGGAGGGATCCTGCAGGTAATCTTTTAAAATTCTAATCTTGCTTTTTCAATCGCAGACACCATTTGTTTGACCTCTGGCCACAGTTTCCACATTTGACAAACAAAGACAATAATACCTATAGGATTTAATATCATAAAAGGAAAGAAGTTGGAAACAGTTCTGAACGACAACAACAAAATCAACCATTCTGTAGACTGTATAGGAGACACTATTAGTATTTGCCAATCACTTGCTGGCTTTCCACTTGTAGGGAAGGCTGCAGCCCCAGCTCCCTGGACTAGCAAGGCCAGGGCCTGCTTTCGCCAATGGGTGTGAGCAGAAGTTACGAATGTCACCTCCTGGCCGTCACACTGAACGGCCAGCACAGACTCCTCTTCCTTTCTCTTCCTTTCCTCATGGTTGG
Organism: Hystrix cristata; assembly: GCA_004026905.1. Lineage (NCBI taxonomy): Eukaryota > Metazoa > Chordata > Mammalia > Rodentia > Hystricidae > Hystrix > Hystrix cristata. Next base: position 45,075 of record PVJO010008213.1, on the reverse strand, counting down.
GAAGGCCTCGTGCTTCAGGTGATCCACCAAGGGGAAGATGGAGCCTTCTCCATCCAGGACTGCAGAGCCACTTGGAGGCAGCAGTGGCCCTGTTCCCTAGCCTAGACCCCGAGCAGACTCTGCAGCATGAAATCAAAACCCCTGTGTACAGGCCACCACCATCATATGCTGCTGCAGCCTAGCTTCCTCCAGTTCACAGTCATCATCACGGCGGCACGGATGTTATGGGAGTCTCTCAAAATGACTCTGCGAAGTGCCCGTAGTCAGCACTAAGGAAAAGTTTATTGAGTAGATGGAGAAACACATAATCAAAATCAAGTTCTGATTCTCCTTACATCTCACTGCCTGATTCTGAGCAATTTATTTTACTGACTGAAACGTCTGTCCCTTGTCTGTAGAAAAAAGGTTGAAAGTGTTTTCCTTGCCTACTTATAGTATTCATAGTTTTAAAACTCCAGGCCTTTTTGGAAGGCAGAATATCTGAAATTGAGGAGATGTGAGGGTCATGGTATGTCATGTCTGTAAACTCTTTTGAGAGAGCAATAATAGGGGCAAAAATGCTTTAGAGAGATTATTTTTCACACTCAGTTCCTGCCTTCAGAGCTTGCACAACAGATGGGAAATAGCAATGTGTAGAACGTGTATTTTTTATCAGCTACTCTTCATCCCTAGCAGACATTACAAATCAATCACTGCACTCCAAGCAGACATCTCCAGTTGATCAATACAGAAGTGAGTAGCACAATTTGTTTATTTGCCATCCTGGCCACAGAAGAAAAACAAACTTCCCCCAATACCAGATACCTATGTTAACTGCCTCATTGACTACAGAGGCAAAATATTGGCCTCTGCTCCCTACACAGACTCTGAGTCCACTCCTTTCCACATGTGATCTCATCCAGCCTTACAAATTAGAGATTATCGCTCCCATATCCAGGTGATAAAGAGCTGGGGCTGCTCACCCCAGTTCACCCTGTTTGTAAGTAACAAAGGTTGTATTTGAATTTGGGTCTGTGTGTCTCCAGAGGGCATGCCCTTACCATCTTTGCATACTACCTACACAAACAGGAGTCTAGCAGGTCAAGCAGGGCTCACAGACACCGCTGGGACCATTCTGTCAACTCTGGAGAGAACAAAGACACAGCTGTCCTTTTCCAGCAAAGATTTCTCACTCTTGCTGGCTTCAGAGGGCTTGCCAGGACTGGAGTCCATCTCCTGGGAAAGGCAGCACATGTTATTTTGATATTGAACCTGCGCCCGTGAGTCCAGTGATGGACAAGCCTTTTACACATCTCAGAAGTAAAACAGAGTCATTTCCAGATTGGCTCAAGCTGTGGGCACAACCCCAGAGGCTCTGGCTCTGCTAATTCTCCCGTCGGCTTAATAAGAGAACAATTATCAGAGTCAGGATACAAATTTAGCTCCAGACACTTCTTTGGGAACTCAGAGGATTTGTGACTTATGGCTTCATTTTAAAGAGGAGCAGATTGTTGACACAAACTCTGGGTAGTTCTCGTTTTTCTCGAGGAACTAAGCTGTCTGCACTGCTAATGGTGAAATCATTAGGTCATGGCTAATGTCCATAAGTGGCTAGAAAGCCCAGCAGCTTGGTTGCAGGATGATCTATCTATAATTAGCCGAAGAGTTTGTTTACTTAAGTATCTCAATTACGGACTCATTTAGATAGCATTCAAAATAAAAGAGGAGCCCCACGAGCAGCAGAAAAAGCCAAAGGATACTCTTGTGCCCAAGTTTAACAGGACACTGCATGCATGAAAGGCAAATACACAGGCAGCAGTCATTAGTAAAAATTTAAATTGAGACAAAAAATACAAACACAACCAAAACTGATCACACGTAGACATGTTTTCTTGTGAAGTCAGAAGATCAGAATTTGAGCCTCAGCTTTGCCACGTGCTGTATGAGACTTGTGCAAGTCACCTAAGCTCTGAAAATCTCAGTTTCCTTCTTCAAGGATCAATGGAAGAGGTCAGCTGATATTAATTACCACACCAGCTAACATAGCTCCAGCACTCTTGTGCCAGGCTTGGTTCCAAGCACTTTACTTATAATAACTCATTTAGTTGTCTCAGTTTCCCTCTGAAGCAAGCACTATTCTCACCTTCCATTAGATACGCGAGTTAACTGAGGCACAGAGAGCTTAGGGGACAAAGCGACACTCAAGGTAATGTGGTGGACTGTGGAAATTAGGATCCGAAATCAGGTGACCTGGCCCCACAGTCTTTGTACATAATCACTACTCCGCTCTGTCCTTAGAAGAACCTGTATCGCTGGGATCCTCAAGGCCTAATTAAGTAGAATCTAAATTTTTTCACTCTGTGTTACAAGTGTGTCTTTCTGATGAACTGTGCACATTTTTCTCTCTGATATAAATAGCTTTTTGATTTTTCTCCCTCCGTGTCCCCTCCAAATATCAGCCAATACTTGAGAGAAAATAACTGTGTCTGGTTTATGGTGACAAGGTCAGGACTCCTTCAGAGAATGCCTCCATTCTGGGCTGAGAAATCACCGCATTTATTTTAAGCCGAAACATTCTTATATTTAAAGCTTGTCATCAGGCTGAAGTTTGTTTATTGCATTCCATAATTATGATGAATATATTTTAAATAGAAAAAGATTTAAAATTTAGGACAGCTGCAAAAAATATGGTGTCAATCACCGAGAATCAGCCCACATCTGGAGTTCGAACTTGGGTGGGAATGGCTTGTTTTGCATTTTTATGACCAGATGCATCCAGATTAGATGTACCTTATAAACTTCACCCAGACAACTGTCAGGGCCAATCAGCCTTAATTGAATGTGACATTTTCTCCACAAATCTGCCCTGAGCCCAGGCCAAGAATCCCCCCTGTATCACGCACGGGTCCTGAGTGAGCTCTGTTAGCCGGGCGTACAGGATCTGTCAAACACAGGCCAAATTAAATACTGGACTTCATTCCACAATGACTTCTAATTAGGGAAGAATGAGTGTGGAGGGCTTCGCATACCCCCCTTGGCCTTGTCACTTGGGGACACAATCAATAGGAAAGGGGAGCCGGAGCCTGATGCTCCACTGCACACCATGCTGTGTCCTGTGCACCAAGTGCTTACTGCATGCTGGTAGTTGCACTGGGCATGTCACATATACTCTCTCTCTTGGCCCTTCCAGTGGTCCAGCGGGGGCATATGACTCCCACCTGACAGGCCGGGGAACTGGGTTGCAAAGAGATGGATGGAGAGTCTGGCTCAAGTCTGCAGGCGAGGACATCTTGAATAGTCTCCTCAGCAAGTTTCATGTGACTGAAGGTGGTTCTCAAACTGCACTGGGGACATTCGTGCACACGGCAGGCTTTTCAGGTTGTTGCAGTGACTGAGAGGGCACCGCCACCATTAGTGCCAGGGACAGAATCTCTTGCAGTGTGATGAATAGAATGAAGAACTGACCCTTCCATGTGCCAAGCATGGCCCCACCCGATTTACCAACTCTTGAGCTGCCCCCACATGGGTTGGCACCCACGATTATGGAGTGGATGACTGTGTGTGCAAATCAATAGACTTCGAGAGTATTTTCTCATCTGAGATCACCAAGATATCACATGTGCATGCAGAACGGATGCCTGAGTGCCAAAGACTGCAAAGGAGAAAGGGAGAGCCCAAAGGAGGGAAGAGAGAGAAGGTTTCATCTGTTCCTAGAAAATAAGCAGTAAATGTCAGCCCTCACAATTATTACCAAGATCATCACTGCTACTTCCGCAAATCAAAGCAAGATTCAGCCGCAGGTATGTGTGAACAATAAAATCTTCATAACCCCAAATCTCAGCTTCACAAGCTTCAGCCAAGGCTGTCTCATGAAGGAGTGATCAATCACAATAAAAATAATAATTATCTCTGCTGTTCCAGCTTTTATTCCACGAGCTGACATATATCATCCCAAATTCCTATAGCAGTTGTGTGATGTAACAGCTATTATTCTGCTCTTTGTGGAGATGAGGAAACTAAGTGTCCAAGAAGCTAAATAACAACTGAGTCTCTCCGCAGGTGGCAGAACCAAACTTTGAGTCTGGTTCCATGAACAGGATTCACAGGAATCACATGAGTTATATTTTTGATGTTACAAATCAAAGGACACGGTTTATTTTGGTGACAAAATGCAAGCCGAGGGTGCTGCTTTTTTTTTTCTTTTTAATCACCTCTTGACTGGTTGACTGGAAATTAAAAATGAACAATTACTGAACCACTAAACCAGAGACGGAGTGGAACATCATAGTGTTGGCAAGAGCAAGCAGAGATGGAGGTCTTTTCTCACCACCAGCATGCCTGGTTTTAACAAGTACCATCATTTGTACCTAGTTCTGGGAGCAAAGAGATTTCTGCAAGTCGGAGGCCTGTGTTGAAGGGACGTTGCTGATCTGGTTACAACAAATTCTATTAAGTTAAAAAATTCTGTCTGACAGAGGTTTTCATCAGTCTGTTGCCCTATTGGAAGACACTTTCCTCAATGAGAACACTGGTTTGGGATTTTTCTTTCCTGAAAGAGAAATGAAATTAACAAACACTTTACAAAAAAGCTTTCACACACAGAGGCTTGCAAATCAGATGCCTCCAGGAAATGAGGGAAGTCAGGGTATGCAGAGTCATAAGGAGGCTAAGGACTGCAGTGAACTGAAGAGCCCCTGCTAGGGCCAGCTGCGACTCAGCTCCAGCCAATTATTTGATGGTGACATTAGATTGGCACACTTTTTGACTTTTCAAGAGAGTATGGGATTTTGGTGTAAAGTCTCCTGGTGGTAAAAGGTTGATAGAAACAAATTTAAAATTTTTTGCAGGCCAAACTAAAAATGCCTGTGTCCTGAAGTGGCCTTTGAGCTGTTGGATTATGATACTTTATATCCCATTCCTCTTTGACCCTCATAATAGCTATGGCATAGGCCATGTTGATCCTCACCTAACAGTGGAAAACATGTGTTCAGAAAGGGCAACTACTGGGTTCAAAGCCATATGGTGGGCTCTCTCATGGAACACAGAGGCCTGCTATGGATGCCAAAGACTTCCTTCAAAAGTATCTGAAATCTGTGACAAATCAGCCAAAACCTAACTAGCTGGACTGATACTTGTTCTTCAAAAACCAGTCTGTGTTAGTCAGCTTTCCATCACTGTGACCAAATACCTGGGATAATAAACTTAAAAGCAAAGAAGTTTATACTGGCTCACAGTTTCAGAGTTTTCCATCCAGGGTTACTTGGCTCCATTGCTTTGGGCCCACAGCAACACAGTGTATCATGGTGGGAGCTTGTGGTACAGGAGGCCTGCTTACTTATGGTGGCTGGGAAGCAGGCAAAGGAGAGAAAGAACCAAGATCGAAACATCCCACTTCGAGGGCACACCCCCAATGACCTTACTTCCTTCTAATAGGCCCCATCTCCTGAAGGTACCACTGCCTCTGGATAGTGCTACAGGATGAGGACCAAGACTTTAACACACGAGCCTTTGAGGGACATGTCAGAGTCCCCACTTCTCCTCACAGTCCTTCTCCCCACTTCTCTGTATGTCTCAAAGCTCCCTCTGTTGTTTTCTTATAAAGGCATCAGTCATTGGATTTAAGGGCCACCTGGATAATTCAGGATGATCTCATCACCTCTCCATTAATTAGAACTGCAGGGGCTCCATGAGTATATCTCTTTGGGGCAGCACCATCCAACCTACCACATATTCCCTCTCCATGTATATGCTTCTTAAATTTGAATTTGCTTTTAAATCCAGAGACCCACATCTGTCTTATCATGGTAGCGCTCCAGTATAAGTAGCCCTCTAGGATGCCAGAATCCCCAGGAGAGGGGACCCCCAGCCCTGATGATGAGTTCATGTTCCTTCCATACTGCCAATTGCCTTGAATGGGCGATGGCATGAAATGATGGCGTCTTCTGTGAGTTTCCCAGGAAAAGCATTCTTCTAGAATCCCAAAGAGAAAGTCGCACACGATGACACCGGTGCAGTGGGCCGGTTGTTGTCGGTGAGCACAGGCTGTTTGAGCTGTACCACTCAGCAGAGGGGAGGGCGTGAACAGGTGACTTGGTTTCCTCAGCCAGCCTACCTTCCCTCTCTCTCTTTTTCTTCCACCCAGACTGTAAGCCTATTGATTGGTGTCACCCACACCCAGAATGGGGCTGCCATTATTCATCCCCTTAACCCCAGTATCACACCCTTTATGTACATTCACACACCCTAATCCAGCCACCTTAGAAACTTCCTACCTATGGCCGTTCAAGGCTTTGGGGAACATCTAGCTACAAGCCATAACATCTAGTATCTACATTAATGTAAAAAGAAATAAGTAAAGGTAATTCTATTAATATATTTTGCTTAACCTAATACATATTGAATATAATTTTAGTTTATAATCAATATAAAACATCATAATTGAGAGATTTTCCTTCCTTCTCTTCTACCGTCCTTATTTCCTTCCTTGTTTATTTTTGTGTACTAAGGATATGGAGTCCAGAGTATGCTTTCCATTTACAGCACATTTCAATCTGGAGTATCTGTATTTCCACAGTAACAATCCTAAGTTAGTGAGTTTTCTATTACTATGATAAAATACCTGAGACAAACAACTTTAAATGAAAAAAGGTTTATTTGGGCTAGTGATTTCAGAAATTTTAATAATCCACGGTCACTTGGCTCCTTTGCCTTTGGGCCTGTGGCAGCATAGTAGGTTAAAGTGGGAGTGCATTGTGAGGGATGCTGCTCACTTCATGGTGGCTGAGAAGCAAAGAGAGATGAAGAGGTGGAGTCTCCATATCCTCTTCAAGGACACACTACCAAGGACCTCACTTCCCTCTCTATGGCCCCACCTCTTAAAAGGTCAACCACCTCCCAGTAGTGCCACAGTCTAGGGACCCAGCCTTCAACACAGGCTTGGAGGTGGGGGCAGGTGTCCAAATGACAGCAAATACCAAATGCCGATGAGGCTGTAGAGAAGCAGGATCTCATATATATTGCTGGTGGAAAGGTAAAAGAGGATAGCCACTCCGAGAAAGAGTTTCACAGTCTCATAAAGAATGAAGCATACAGGGCTGGGGATTCAGCTCAGTGGTTAGAGTGCTTGCCTTGCAAGCACAAGGTCCTGAGTTCAATCCCCAGCACCAAAAAAGGAAAAAAAAAAAAAATGAAGCATACATTTACCAAATAACCTAACAATTCCATTACAGATGTTTGTCTCAGGTAAATAAAAATCTATAGCTACACAAATGCCTCTGTAAGTTTATTCATAGAAGTTTCATTTGTAATAATAAAAATTAGAAACAAGGACTACTGGTCTGTAAAAAAAGGAAGGAGCAATTGATATACTCAACAGTGTGGATGAACTTCAAGGTCATAGTGCTAGGTGAAATGTGTATATTACATTCTCAATGTAGGTATGAGAGTCTATATACAATGGAGAGAGATTATAATTCAAGATATATCAAATAGGTAATATATAACATTCTCAAAATGATAAAAGTATGTAGTTAAAGAGCAGGTTGGTGGTAGTCAAGGATTAGGGACGAGGAGAAGAGATATATGGGTATGAAGACAAAGGTGTAGTGTGAGGGAAATCTCAGTGGAGATGGAGTCATTCTGTACCTTGATTGTGGTGATAGTTACAAAAATCTACACATGAGATAAAATAAAATAGATCTATATATACTGTGCCAGTCAATGTCAATATCCAGATTTTTATATTGACTATAGTTATATAAACTGTAATCATTGCAAAAAAATCAAGTGAAGGTACATAAAAGCTGTTAATACTATCTTTTCAACTTTCTATGAATCTATAATTTCTTCTAAACTTAAAGCAAAGAATCCAGAAATAACCTGAAGCTCCAACAACAGAGGATTGGTTAAATGAACTGTGCTGTATTCATACAATAGAGGGATTTGAACCCAGGTCGAATAATCGAGGAAGACCGCATAAGTGGACAAAGAAAACGAACACAGCCAGCACTGTGACCTGTAAGATGCCCCCGCCATAACGGGGCTTGTGTGTGCATCCGACACGTGAAAGTCCCACCTGATACCACAAAATGTCAGCAGTGGTTATTTCTGGGTGACTTTTGAACTTCTCAGTAATGCCCAATTTTTTATGATGCACTTTTGTTATTTTGACTATCCGGGAGAAAATATTGTTTCTAATTTGGCCAAAAATAAAATGAGATAAAACTGTGTGTCTTAAGAAGGCAGCAAAGGGGCAGCAGATTGCGTCACCAGGCCATCGTTCTGTCCAGAATGTGGCTCTGTGGACTTGTGCAAAGGGGAGTCTGGAGATAAACTCTCCTTCCAGGGGGAGGGACCTGGAAATATATGCTTTGCTTTCTGGAACCGAATGAAAGGAGGTGGAGTGATTCAGACCAAAGAGCACAACAAGTCAAGAGTAAAACAGCACCTGGTATATTACAGCTCCGCCAAAACATGTGTGCGCGCTCAGAGGGTCGCATAAAAAAAGAAACTGGTTGTTAAATCTGGTTGAGGAAATTCTCTCTCTCTCTCTCCTACCCCCACAGTCTTTAGTTTCTGCTCTATCATCATTTGAGAAGCATCCACCTTTACAAGTGCAACCACAAGCCCCGAACATCTCTGTGCTGGGCTTCCCTCTGTCTGGGCTCAGGTCTAAGGTAAGACACACCTCTGAACAAATCATCTTGCTGGGGCAGGATGAGTAGGAATTAGTGTGAGGGTTGGAATGGCAGTTAAGGCTTGCATAAATAATCCAGATCATCATCATCGTCGTCGTAATATCCCTCCTATTTTTAAGCACTTGTTGTGCTCCAGGCACTGTAGCAGGTGCTCCATGTAACTATTTCTTTTGGGGCTGGGGGTGTGCTGGGACTGACCTCAGGGCCTTGCGTTTGCTAGGCAAGTTTTCTCCGACTGAGCTAAATCCTCAACCCTGTCCGTGTAACTATTTCTAAAATTGATGTGGTTCTCCATTTTGCAGATAAGGAAACCAAGGTCCAGGAGGTAACCAGTCCAGGGTCGTGGAGCTGGTCCCGGCTGGAACTGTGGGGAGGGAGCTCAGTCTTCCTGCCTTCAAAGCTGTAGTTCCACCCAGGGAGAGACTTTGGCCCCTCCCCGCTATTTTCCTCAGTTCCCCTTGTGGATAAGTGGGGAGCAGAACAGCCTGCTCGCACCCTGTGGCTTCCCCCCCACCCCGGGCAGCAGGCAGGGCTCGGGACAGATGCCTGCTAGTGCCACCCAAATGGCCACTCCTGCCCTGCGCAGGCCCCTGAATGTGGAGGCTGCACTAGCTGGACGGATCCCCTGCGCACCGGCTCCCCCTCATGGAAATGAGGGACAATCCGTAGGAACACGGAGGAGCCAGGACATGCAGCTCCACCCTGAGAGGCCGTGAAGGGACCACATGGGCCCACCCGGTCCTGCCCTGTTCCCGCCCAGCCCTGTGTTTGGTGCCTGGAAAGTGCTCCCAGCCCCTCCAAGGAGGCATCTCCTCGGGGGTCTCTCTCGAGGAAATGTTCTTGGATCCACACATTGTGGAATGTTGATAAATAAAGTAACATAAGCTGACAGCCCTGAGAAGTGATGATATTTCAATGACCTTCTCAGGGAGCCTTTTCCTGTTTAGACACCAGAAGAATAACATCGTGTGTGTGTGTGTGTGTGCGTGTGTGTGTGCGTGTGTGTGCGTGCGCGCGTGCGCTTTATTTCACAAGATGGCTGAGAAGTTCTTTCTAACTGCAGAGCTTGGGACACGCCTTGTCCGCCCCGTGAGGATCAGTGTCCTTTCTGTAACGTGGGTTTGGTGAGGCTCATGGTATGGCCGTGAGCTGTGCCCATGAACGGCTTAGGCAGGCATTTATCAATTCCTTTATGCCCACCTGAGAACGTGGAGGTCCTCGTGCTTATGATGTTACAATCTGGGCGCCTTACAATCCTGGTGTTTGTTTGCTTTTTCATCAATGAGGCCACTCAAACATGTTTACCAAGTGCCCACTATGTGCCGGGTGAACAATGTGCAATCTAGTCAGGGCGCCCCTGTGTTTTCAACAGCTAGCACACAAGGCCTGATACGCAGGGGCACACAGGCAACAGCTGACGAAAACCACAGGTGACGGGAAGACGGAGGAAGAGATGGTAGAATGTCTCGCTGCACCTGCAGTCCCCGGTTCAGCTGGAGCAGAACGCAGGACACCTGGCTCCAACTTGGTCCTTAGGGTTCTTCTGTAACATTGTTCTCTGTTCCTCCCTCCAGCTCTCTGAGCCTTCACTTACCCAGCTACAAAATGGGGGTGCAAGAAACCATGCTTACTAGGGATGATATTGTTTGCCCAGCCAAACCTCCTTCAGGTTAGAGGCAGCCCTGGTCCAGGCTGTCCTCCTCCTTGTCCCCACTGCCTCCGCCCACCACAGTGCCCCATGGGTCCCTTTGCCTGTTCTCCTTGACCCCGAGTCCCTGTTCTTGCTCTTGTAGACTGGGGCAGCATTGGGCTGGGGAGGGAACCAGGCTCTGGAGGCCAAACCTCAGCTTCTCAGGTATAAGAGAACCTGTACAAGCACTCCTGTGGCTTGACTGTGAGGATTGAACTGAGGGTTCCACAGTGGCTGGATGTGACAGTGCTTTTGTCCGTCAGTACCCTCCACAGATAGTTATGTTACTGGTATTATTTTCCCAGGCAGCCTTGTTGGGGAGCATCCTATGAGGTGGCTTCGAGAGGCAGAAAATGAGAAAGCTGGGCCGTGAGGCTTGCCAGGAAAATGTTCTTGGGCTTCTTGAAGCCGGAGATCCTGGAGCTATCAGGACAAGCATGAGTTTGCAAGTCTCATGGCAAGGCTGAGAGTGTGTGGAGGGGCACTCCATGGGGAGGGAGCTGCGGGCACGGAGGTTATACATGGCAATAGCCTGGGCTTGGCTCTGAACCTCCTTTGGGAAGATCTGCCTCTGGGAAGGCGACCAAGGCAGGGTTTTGGGAAAGGAGACTGCGAAGGTGGGCAAGGCATCCTGGTCTCAGAGGGCTTCGAATGCCAAGCTGCTGGAGACTTTGGAATTCCTACATGCATGTCGCTGAGGCAGCACAGAAAGAGGAACTAAAGCTGGAGAGACCAGAGTGGCAACAAAGTGGGATGGAGTGGGGGGGAAGGCAGTAAGGACCAGCTGAGGTCAAGATCACAGGGGTGTGGAGAAGGGAAAGTATTTGAGGGATGTTCCCGGGATGGCCCTGACAGGACTGTATGACAGATTGACTGTGGGGTGTAAGGTGGAGGGAAATCTTCCATCTAGCTGGAGGGCCAGACAGACACCCAGGGAACAACAGTGAAGTAGATGAGAGAAAGGATAATTAAGTGCTAAATTGTGCAGCTTAATTTATTGTTTGGACAGTTGCCTTGTACTATAAACCCCATTGCTCTAATGAGCTCATGACATCAGTCGGCAGGGAAAGTATGCCCAGCCCGTTGCCCATCGCAACTGAGCTGTCTGAGGGCACTGCCCAGATGCCTATCTGGACAGACAGACTCTGGCTGCTGGGCTGCTTGACTCTGTTTGCAATTCAGAGTACAGACCCAGAAGACTCCAAAAGGCCCAGGATGCCCAGGCCTGTTAGTCCAGAACAGAAAGGAAGCACAGAATTTGAATTTGACCACCATATGGGAGTATAGGGCCTGCCTTGGAGTCCAGCAGAGTGAGAGTCACATCTGGTCCCCTTTCTGCTTATGTGAAGTTAAGCACCAGGCCCACCCTCTTTAAGTAATACCTCCTTATCTGTGCATTCCAGCAAGCATCAGAAGAGTAGTCTATGAATTTCGGTCATGCTATAAAGAGTATCCCCATATAAAAAGATGTTAAAATGGCAAGTAAGTAAGAAGAGCACCAATCAACCTGCCATGTACCAAATTCCAGGTCTGCTGCTCCTGGGGATGCACAGAATTGATCCTGTCCACCTATTTTGGAGAGGGAAAAATAGTTTATGTTTGATTATATCACTGTGCTCATCAAGTCCTTAAAGAAATTTTAAGGGTGAAGTAAAGAGAGAGGGACTTATCTTGAGGGAACCCATGGAGCCTTTTTGGAGAATATGGCACCCCAAATGTACATCAGATGATAGGCTAGATGCATACCAGAGAAATAATGCTCGCCCTGTTCTTAATAAAGTCACTCTAAATTTCTTGGTTGGAGGTGTTTAGGGTGCCTGGTCAGAAGATTTGGGGTTTGGGGCAAAGTGAAGATGTGTTTATGGAGAAGGGCTATAGTTTAGATCTTAAATATCCCCCAACAGCCCATATGTCTAAGGTTTACTCTGCAGGCAAGTGCTATTGGGAGGCAGTGGAAGCTCTAAGAGGTGGGCCTAGTGGGAGGTTTGAGGTCACTGGGGGTGTGCCTTTGAAGGTAACTGTTGGTCCCTAGTCTCTTCTTTCTTTCTTTCTTTCTTTTTTTTTTTTTTTTCTCCTGAAACAAAAACAGAAAGAGTATTCCCCTATTGTTCACTCTTGCCATGATGGACCAACCACAGGCCCAAAAGCAACAGGGTTGACTAACCATGAACTGAAACCTCCACAACTATGAGCCAAAATAAACCTTTCTTTTTTTTTTTAAGATGATTGTCCCACACATTTTGTTTCAGTGGTGGAAACTGACTAACACAGAGCCTTTCATGTAAGATTGAAGTTGATTTTCCATAGCAAGAAAGTCAAATCTGACAGAGATTATGGAGAGGTCAGAGTTCCCACTAGCTCACCTGCCCAGGCCATTGCTCCTTCTCACACTGCTAACAACTGTCATACAGGGATCGTCTGCTTGATTTTCTGTGTAAAATATATACCCACCCTGCCTGTAACAAGGAATGCCTGGCATTAGATAGGCAACCAATACATTTTTGTTGAATAACTGAATGAAGAAAGCAGACGTAATAGTCAAAGACATTCATATGGAAACAATATATACTTTTCACTTATCAGATCACCCAAGGTTAAAAAGTGATGATATAGATCTCAGTGAGAAGAAATAGCTCTCTGCATCCCAAGTAGCGTATAGTTACAGATATTCCCAGGGATAGCTTGGCCATAGATAGCTTCAAGAATGCAAGCACAAGGCCCTGAGTTTGATCCCAAGTACCAAAAAAAAGAGGGATGCCCTCACCCTTTCCCACAGCTCTCTAGTACTACTCAAGAGGGGGCTGTACCTGTGCAGAAAGAGATCTCACCACAGAATATTGGAACTAGTCTAACTGCTCAGCAGTGGGGGATTGGTTAAAGGAGCTATGACTGTCTTTGAAATATTACGAAAGCATTTAAATTCATGATTGAGATATCACTGGCGTCTTAGTTACTTTTCTCTCGTTGATGAGACAAAAATACCTGACACTCAAAGTTAAAGGAAGAAAGGTTTATTAGCTCACAGTTGATAGAGGTTTCAGTCCACAGTCAGTTGGATCGAAGGCAGGGTGGCGTGGCAGACAGGCAGAAGGCAGCAAGGCGAGCAACAGAAGCAGAAAGGGGACTAGACAAGCCTCCTTCTGTCCCTTATATTTTACCCAGGCTATCTGCCCTTAGAGTGGGGAGCACTCCCACCTTTAATCCCAGCACCCTTAATTCTAGTATCACATCCTTGATCCAGCAGAATTATGCCAAACCAATCAGTGGACTAATTTAGTGACCACTTACTTTAGATCCAGCACCCGCTGAGATCACCCCACCTATGACCACATGAGGCTTTGGGGGGACATCTAGACACAAACCATAACAACTGGCAAGGGTCAGATGGATAGTGCTTGTCCAGAGGACAGAAGACCAGGATGGAATCAAAGAGAAAGGCCACCAGAGTCTAGAAGAACAACCTGGATGAACATTGATCTGAGAAATAGAGCTAGTGGGAGATACCGATGAGAGGTGTGTGTGCGTGTGTGTGTGTGTGTGTGTGTGTGTGTGTGTGTGTGTGTTGGGAGAAGTCCGTGATGGGGGCCATGGAGGGAAAGCAACAGAGTAGACTAAGTCCTTGCGCTGTCTGTAAACACTCTCCGCCTTTCTGGGTACTTTCCCAGAGGTTATCTCATTCAACTGTCTCTGCATCCCAGCAGGGTGAGCAGTTGATGGAATGAGAAAGGAGGCTCAGCTTGTTCCTCTGGGGCAGACTGGAGAGGTGCGGGGCACCGGAGTCAGGCCTGTCAGAATGCCGGCTCCCCTGCACAATGTGGGCCGACCATGGGCAATCACTTGTCTGAGTCTGATATTGGACAGGGGGCCCCGGAGTCTGATTCTGCTCTATGTTCCAGGTTCTTGTTTGTTGTGAGCAAAAATTTGAACGGATGAATTTAGGGCTGTAAAAAAATTTACTTAAGTAACAAAAGAAAAGGAAACTGGCTCTGCCACGTGAATGAAATAGCCACTACCATTGCGCAGTTAGAGAGCCGAAAGAGGAGGAGGGTTAGGGAGCAAGGGGCAAGAGAGCAAGAGAGTGAGCTCGTGGTATCATTTCCATTTATCCCATCTCAGTTCTCAGGAGAGTTTTCCCGATCCTATGAGAAGAGGGCATTTGGATTTCCAGCTCCTGGCTGACTTCAGGTCCAGGTCAATCCCTTAGGTCACGCCCATCTTCCCAGCCAGTTCAAGCCGCATCCTACTCCTACCTCAAGTCTTGGTTTCCCAATTTGTGAAATGGGTCACTGGCTTTCTGAAAGGGTTATGTGAAGGCTAGTGATACTGTAGACCAATCACTGAGTCATGTGTGTGATATAATATACAAAACGACTGTCATTTTTTTCTTTCAGTAATAATAATTGCTCTGTCTGGGACAAGATTCCACAGAGAAATAGGGGTGGAAGTGGGGGTAGGTGGGCACAATTCAGAGAATACAAGGTCTTTTTCCTTTGAGCTGGAAAGCAGGTAGGCCCAAATAGTGAAAACCAAAAGAAACCATCCTCTCCTTCTAATTAGTGAGACCAATCTGCTGTTTGCCACCCAGTTTTTCCACCTGCTTCCAATGTCAGCCAGGTCAACAGACCTCAGTTTTTTTGAAACTGTGCTAAGCATGGTCAGCAATCAAAGGCCAAAGACACGAAGATGAGCCCCACCGTGTGCCAGGCACGATGTTCAAGTTGGAGAGAAGGGTTCCACCGACTGCCCCTGGTCAACCAGTGGTGAAACCAGGATTCCGTCTGAATCGTCTGGGCCCTGCCTGCCCTTGCCATTGTCTGCTTTCTTTTCACTTCCCTATCATCCCTCCCACTACACTGATTCTGAGTTTTAAAACATTTGCTTTCAAACACAGTGGTGATGATGAACCTGCAAAGGAAAAAGGGTGTGTGTGTGTGTGTGTGTAGTGTGTGTAATATGTAGTATTCTTCCCATTCTGTACATGGATCTGTGTGCATGAAAGAAAAACAAAATAAAACACAACAAAAAAATATGCCCCTGGGTTGTCTCACACTAGGAGAGTGGCTGCCTTTCCCCCCACCCCAGGGTGGCTGTGGCATTGTGAGCAAGCTGCAGACCCCCCAAGCAACCAGAACATTCTGTATCTTGTGGCAATTAGTCCCCACTTGGCTTAAGGACTCCAACATCAAAGGACGTCTCTGCCTGCTGCCCAGGGGAGGCCGGGGAATGCCTCGGAATGGAGCCCTTTCCCCCTCATTAGTGGGCTCCAGCCACCAGCAAAGCAGATTCTGGACAACAGACCCGGCCCCATCAAAGGCTCCCTTCCCCGGGAAGGCCTCTGTAATCCAGGGCCTGAGTACGCCCTGCCCCCTCCTCTGGACCAGCTCAAAAGCAGCCGTCTGGGGACACCTGACTACTCTCCAGGGCAAAGCCAAGTGAATGCATTAGCAAGACAAAACACCATTTTCCTGTCTCAAAACTCCTAGGGCCCTGCTTTGAGCTGCCCGCAGTCAAGGCCTTAGAGGGCTCACAATCCCTGCCCACTTAGCCATGGGGCCTGAAGTCAGGCCCCTCCTCTGCAGTCTCTCCAGCCTTTGAAAGCCAGGAACACAAACAGGGGCTAACTTAAGCCACTCAGCAATGCCTCTTCAGCCCTAATCTGCTCTTGGTAAGGTAGGTGGCCAGTCTGGAGCCAGCCCTCCTGAGAGCCAGGGGTGAGGAGAGGGGAGAAAACAGAGCAGCCCAAGGCTGCAGGCTTCCTCTGCAAGCAGAAGGGCCCGTTCCTCTGTCCCAGAGTGAATGAAAGGTAAGAAAGAGCTGTAAGCCAGCTTCCTTCTGGAACCAGGATTCTCCAGCAGGAAGGACACATTTAGTCACTCAATCACTATCTGCCTGTCCCTTCGCTCATCCACCTGTCCTCCACACAGCTACCAATTTGTCTATCTGTCCATCCATTCGCCCATCCATCCCATCTCATCCATTCCTCCGCACAGCCCACTTCACATCAGGTCCTGTTCCATCACCTGGTGTTCCAGAAAGGAGTTAGACACGGATCCTGCCCTCAAGGTACTCCCCGTCCACCGGGGAAGAGCAGACATAGCTCCTGGCTGCAGGAAAGGAGAATCAGGGAGCCCAGAGGAAGGAGTCTGAGGTCAGCACTGGGGCAGTCCCAAGGGTATAAAACCTACCTGGAAGATGCACAAGAGTCTGATGGAGCAGGAAGGGAAAAGATGGCATTCCGGCAAGCTGGTATCAAATCACAGAGGCCTGAGCTAGCCTAGCGTGTCTGCGAAACTACTAAGTGTTTCATTCCTAAAGTTCGTGTGTGGAGATGAGGTGGGAAGGAGTATGGCAGGAGCCGAGGCTGGGGCTTCGGAATGTGGACCCTTCATTCCACAAAGTCCATTCTCTGACGAGCTCTCCCATGTACCTGCGTGCACACGCACACTCGCGTGCGTACATTTTCACTCTGAAAAAAACCCAAACACACAAAACGAATACATTTACACACACACATGGTCATGTAAATGTAGACATGCTCAGAGAGATGCAAGCACATAGTACAAATGTGCTCACATGCACAAAAACACACCTACTACCATTCAAACACGCTTGCATATACACATAAGCTTGCTAATAATACGAACCCACATATAACAAGTGTCCTAGCAAACATGTACAAACTCTGGCATACACACAGAGACCCACATGTGATATCCATGTTCAGTCGTGCACATATGCACACTGCATATAGGCTGCACCAGCGAAAGACCAGAAATAAGATGTCTGCCTCTTATTATGCCTTGGTCATAAAAACGTGCCCCAGGCCGTGAAACTTGGCAGAGCCGGGCCCATCATCCGGGTTTTGGGCTGGAGCCGGGTGTCCCTGGGCTCCGCTGGGCTCCACCAAGGTGATGGGGTTTCCTGTCCTAATGTCAGCCTCCCAGCCGGCCCTGCTCCCACTGTGAGAGCGTCTTCTTCTGCAGCCGCTGCCTTGCCTAGGTGGTGGGACAAGCCTGAATATGTCCAGCATCCACCCACAGGGAAGGGTGGCCAGAAGCAGGCTCATGTGTTGTCTTCTGGGCCACTGCCTGGCCAGCTCCGGGCGGGGCACCAACATTCTGTGAGACAGATGGGCTTCCTCCTGCTCGTCCGGTGTTATCCCATGGGGTCCCCCAAACTGCACCCTCTGGGACAGCCACCTGGATCTCCCCTGGTCCGCACATCACTCCCGATGTGATGGGTTACCAATAGGAGACCACAGGTGGGATGCTTCTGGGACGCAGACGTCTTCTTGAAGCAGTAGGAGGTGAGATGTGCTAAGAGTAACATTAGCTGAACTCATTGCCAAGTCACAGTTGAGGTTTTGCTCTATTAAGCCGTAGAGAGCCTTCCTTTTTCCCAAACCTGGTCATGTATCCTGCTATCTACTGGCCCCTCCCTTTATGTATTTATCTCCCATCTGTCTACCTAGCTTTCTCTCCAGCCATCCAATCACAGATACAATTCTTAATCTACCTGTTTACCAATACACTACAATTTTCAGCCATCCTTCCATCCACCTATTGATCCTTTTACCCATCCCCATCTATTCATCCATCCCTTACATACCTGTCCATCCACTCAGCAAATCCAACAGCCATCCATCCATCCATTGTTCATTCACCTACCATCCATCTCTTTTAACACATACAATCCAATCATCTGTCCTTCCATCTGCCCATCTGTTTATGCACCTTGTGTCTGTCTGTTCATCCATTAGCTACACATTCATGTGCTTAAATATTCATAGATGTGTAATAAAGAAGATCTGAATTGGGGTTTGGAGTGTAACTCCATGGTAGAGTACTTGCTCAGCATGCTCAGGCCCTGGGTCCCATCCCTGACACCACAAGGAGGGAAAAGGCCGAGATTGGAATCTTTGTACAACCACTTGCCACCAGTAGCAGACACTGCCAATCTTCCCACCCCCTACCTCAATTCCTATAATTTCAAGGCAGGCAGGGTTAAATTGCAGCTGCTGGACTTCAGTCTTTTAGCCTGAGTGCTTTCTCGCATTTCTGAGGTTTATCTATCCAAAAGTGTGGAAAGCTGGATGTGGTGGGGGGCAATTAACACACTTGGGAGCAACATCCAGCATCTGAGTAGCCAGAGTTGGTATGTAAATACAATAGCCATCCCTTATACATGCAAGACTCAGAGTGGATGTCTAAAACTTCAGATATTACCAAATCCTATGTATACTATGTCTTTTCCTATATATGCATCTATGAGAAATTTTAATTTATAAAATAGGCACAATAACAGACTAACAATAATAATTAATAATAAGATACATCATGTACAGGTACAAAACAACTATGATGAATGTGAACATTATGTATACAATGTACCAATACATGTTCTTGGTAAAACAACAACAACAACAACAACAACAAAACAACTAATAATAAAAGAGAACAATCATAACAACAAATTTGAATAACTGTTATTTAAACCTGTGAATTGCTTATTTCCAGAATTTGCCATTTAATATTGGACAGTGGTTAACATGGGTAAAGAGTGTGAAAAGCAAACCGTGCCTGGGGGTACTACTGTACCCCAGCTTCCTCATCCTTAAATGAGATGATCATAAGTGGGCATTCTTCACTGACTCCTGGAGTTCTCCACAAGATTAAGTTCCATTTTTCCATGTGCATTCACTGCTTTTCCTTCCCTGTCTCACTTTCCCACTTTGCTACTTTGCCTACTAAATAAATTACTTGCAATTGAATCGTTTTCCAGGGTTGTCTTCTGGGGAACCAAAACTGAGATAATATCTATGTAATTTAGACAGATTATTTAACTTAGTATGATGCATATTCTTTGATAAGCATTCAACAAATACTAGTTATTGTTTCTGTTACATTTTATAATTAACAATAATAATAATACACATGGATGTACTCTTGTCTTTGCCCTCTGGCTACCAGTCAATGTCACCATCATCCAGCTTTGGAAGCAGAAACCTAGGCAAATTCCTCAGCACTGTCCTCCCCTCCCCATTACTCCAAATTGAAGCCATTGCCATGTCCTTTGGATTTTTATCCCTTTTGGTTTCAAATTCTGTTCACGTCTCTTCTTCTTCACACTTTCTACTCTGGTCCTCACTAGAGCCATTTCCACTTTTCACTCCTGGAAAGTAGCAAAATGTTCCACCTACCTCTTATCCCTCACTCTAATAATCTACACTTCACTGTGGAAACAGTGTTCTTCCAGAAATGTATGCCTGATCACAAGCTTTAATGCTCTCCAAAATCTTCCATTGTGATGTTCTCCGTATGTTCATGGGGCCCTGTCTGGCCGCCCTTGCCTATCCTTCTGGTCACACCTCGCCTTTGCTGCTTGCACTCCAGGCTTCAGCCTCTGACTTACCACGAGTCCTTACAACACATAGCCTTCCCTCCATTACCTTCCACTCTTCCAGCAGGTCTCCACTCCAGCTCCAGAGACACTCTCCTAGGCCAAACATCTTTTAGTATGGGCTCAAATACATCCATGTATTTATTTATATTTATTTATTTATTTATTTACTCAGTAGGTATTTATGGAGAGCTTCCCCTGAGCCCGTTAATGAATCAGACTCCCTGCCCTCATGGAGTCACCCTCTAGTGTTTGTGTCCATGTGTGATATGGGAGCAGATCAGACAGGGGCAGGAGACTGCTGTAAGGAAGTGATGTTTGAGCTGAGATCTCAATAGTGGAGGTGAGGTGGTGACACAGGGTAGTAGAAGAGTAGACAATTGGAGTGGTAATCAGAGATGTGCTGCGCTTAAAAATAGTAGAAGGGATAGTAGTGGTGAAGGTGTAGAGGTGGGGTGGTGGTAATAGTTTTGGGGATAGTTGGGATAATGGTTTTGGTAGGCAGAATATTCCTCTGCTCAAGATGTCCATATCCTAATCCCTAGAATTGTGACTGTGTTACATTACGTGGCAAAGGAAAATTAAGTTTGCTAATCAGATGACCTTGAGATGTGGAGATTATCTTACCTTATCCAATGTGATCATAAGGGTCCTTATAGTGAAAGAGGGAGGGAGGGAAGAGGTTCGGGCAAGGCAGGGTGAGAAAGGCAGCCTGGTTAAGGCCGGCTTGCAGATGGAAGGAGAAGGCCAGCAGCCAAGGAAGATGGGCAGCATCTAGAAGCTGGGTAAGCAAAAGCAAGAAATCTCCTCTAAAACATTCAGAAGGATTTAGCCCTGCTGGCACCTTGATTTTAGCCTGGTGAGATCAATTTTTGGATTTCTTCACTTTAGAACTGAAAGATAATACATTTGCACTATGTTAAGCCACCAGTTTTGTGATCATTTGTTACAGCAATGACAGGAAACTAGTGTGACTAGTACGTTAATGTTGATGGTGGTGGTGATGATGGAGGAGGTGGTGGAGGTGGTGGGAGTGGGGTGATGGTGGTGGTGGTGGTAATAGCAGGGTTGGGGTGGAGAGGTGGTCAGATGGTTTTAGAGATGGTGATAAAGTGATGATGGAAGTGATGGCTGCAGTGCAGGTGATGGTGGGGGTGTTGGTGCTCATGACGATGAGGTCGACGTGGTGGAAATGGTGGTGACGATGGGTGTTATGGAGCATATGGTGGTAATAATGATTACTGACGAAGGCAATAATGGTAGAGGCGAGGTGGTGATAGAGGTGGTGGTGGTGATACGTTCCATAGGAGCCTAGTTACCGTCTGGGCTCTTCCTATAAATCTTCGGACACCTTCACTTTTTGAATTCCCTCTGACCCCACATTTTGAAGCAGGCTTTCCCGAGCAGGACCTTAAAGGGGAGGATGGTGAGGGAAGGAGCTACAGTCTGAAAAATAGTTCCTAAATTACAGAGGGTTTAGGGAGGCAGAGTATGAGCCAAGAGCAGGCTAACAGGGCGAGGCCTTTATGATGCGTTTACTTCCTTCTTCCTTCCTTTTCCACAGACGGCCAGACCTGCTTCCCAGAAGGTCTGTGTGTGAAGAAAACAGACTTCCCCTGAACTTCTCATGTCCCAGGCACCAGAGTCTAGAGGGTCTGGGCGGGTGCTCTAAACCAAAGCTCAGCAGGTTCTTCCAGCAGCCTGAGGCCTGGAGTGGGCAGAGAATTGAGACGAAAACCAGGCTTCCAGGATTCCTATCCCAGCTTTTGCCATCACCCTACAAACTCTTTGATCCCTGAGTCACCCAGAGACAGAGAGGAAAAGAGTCAAAGATCCAGCCAGCCAGGTACAAAGAAGGACGACCAGGAGACTAGGCCTCTGTGGCCTTTCAGCTCAGGCTCTGCCATCTCCCATGGGCACCCTCAGCTGCCCAGCCCTGTCAGTCGGCCGTGGGCATTCTCCAGCTTCATTCCTCATGCCCGGGATCCCAGGGTGGGAAGGGATGCAGACTCTGGGTCTCCAGGGTGGGGTTTTGGCAGACATGTGCAGGGGCCCCCACCCCACCCCAGGGAGGTATCAGCTACCATCACATGTGGGGCAGAGCGGCGCCAGTCCGAGTCTGAGCATCACAGGAAGACCTGTGGGCACAGCTCCTCACCCCTCCTCTCCCTGCACGGCCTCATTAGCACCCTCCCTGGGGCTGGGGCTGGGGCTGGGGCTGTGGCCATGCGAGGGTGGAGGACGGAGAGAAGAGCTGAGACAGTGGAAAGAGTACCAGCTTGCATCCTTAACTGGTTGTGTGACTTGGACCCATCATTCCTGTGTCCTTCTGGGACACAGCACTGGGACACTGGGACAATGTTACATACGAAACAGAGGCATTGGGGAGGCCCAAGGGCAGCACCTAGCCAATACCAGGCATGCAGAAAGTGTTCAATAAGTAATGACTATAACTATTTATCTCCAGGGCTGACAAAAGAGCCCCTGCCTCCCCCATGATGCAGTGCTGCAGGAAAGTCTGCAGCAGCCTCAGACTTCTCCATGGAGCGTTTCCATCCCCGGCTTGCCAAAGACCCCGGGGCGGACCAGCATCAGGCCACACCATCTCTCTGGGATCGGGAGAGTATGCTTGTTTGCAAGGCAGTGCCCTGGCCCAGGAAAACGCCATCCACAGCAGCTGCTGTGACTCTTCCTGGCTCGTTACTTACAGAAGGATCACATAACCCACCAGGTAATCATCCGCTTTCTCATCTGCACAATGTATGGCTACCTATATCCATCTCACAAGGCTGCTGTGGGGGTACCAGGAGGGAAGGTGTGATGTCTAGAGACCAGGAACCTCTGGCCCTTCCTTCATCCCACCTTCCAGGGGCCTGGCTCTGGAGGAGACACCAGCTGCTTAGGATGGAGAGGTGGGGCAGCGCTAGAAGGGGCAGGAGGAGGTGTGAGTGGATGGGTGGAGGGCAGGCAGAACAATGCCAGGCCTGGTTTGTGGTTTGTGTCCTGAGAGAGGCGAGCTGATGCTTTCTTGTCATCAGACTTTCCAGTCACCTGCCTGGGAACCTGAGGAAAAGATTAGGGAGCCAAACACACATTATTTCTTTTGTTTGAGGTGCCAAGTTTGACGGGATGAATTGGCCATCTGTTCTCCCAGCTACGCTCTGGCAAGCTGGAAACCTCTGCTTCGGAGTTGCCATTTTCCCTCAGTTACTAACAAATGCCACCGACGACTGGGGAGAGGACGGGTCTCCCCCAGTTCTGTGGGGCCCAGCTGGGTGGCGCTCCATCGGCTGGTCCCCAGCTCCAGGCCACTGGGCGCTCTGGACCTCAGATGTAAAATCTTGAGGGTGAGCTGGAAAAGGGTCCCCTGACTAAGAATGATGCCCTGACATTCTCCGAGCCTTGGTTTCCCCCACTGTAAAGTGAGGGTGGACAGGGGCCAGCACATGTTTTGGCTCTGCCATGCAAAAGCCACAGTGTCTGAGGCCTGGGGAGGGACGACCTTGTCCACACGGGCAGCTCCTTGGGCAGGACCAGGAGGTGTTGGCCCTTTCTGGGATAGACGTCAGAGTTCCTATACCCGCTTTGCTAGGTTCTGAGACCTGGTACCAGGGCCCTTCCTCTCCCCTTTGATCTGGGCTCTGGGCAGGAACCATCAGCCCGAACACTGGCTTTCCCAAGAAGGAATGGTGCTTAAATCTCCAAGAAGGGACCATCTTAATTTAGGAGTTGGGTGGGGGTGGTGGCAGTTTTGTTTGGGAGTGAATTTTCCCAAGAGTGAGCAATATCATTTTCATCTGATTCTCAAGGGAAACTGGGCCTTAAAAAGGTCCAGGGTGGGTGGGCTGGAACCCAGGAGGCTAGACTGCCCTGTTCTAGAAGGGCAGCCCTAGCCTGGGGGCAGAAAAGACAACTAAACCTTGCATGTCCCAAATGCAAGTCATACCTAAAGTGGGGGCGAGCCTCCCAGATGCTCTGGGCAACGTTGGGTGACCAGTGGTCAGGAGAGGACACATTCCTATGCGGATAGAACGGGAGCCAAGCGGGTATGTAGGGGGGGTGGCTCTTACCTCAAAATCTGCCCACTTCCTGCCCTCTGTCAAGGAAACCAGAGCAGGACAGGAATTAAAGCAACAAAACCAGATTTCATCCGGGACCATTACAATAGGAGAGAAGAGACCTCAGTGCAGAACTGGGCTCAGTTCTGAATACACATGGGCAAGGGAGAATTTATAGCCCAGGACGGGTGGGGCTTCAGCAGATGAAAAACGACCGACATCAGGGGTGAGGCAGGTTCTAGCTAAACAGACCTAACACACCTGAAGACATGTCGGTGACCAGATATCACCTGGTGGGTGGGGGAGTGAACGCCGTCAAATATGGAAGGTGATCAGCTCGCAGGAGTGCGGGGTTCCTACAGAAACTGGATATTGCAGGGAACTGCACAGATAGCCCCAGCAGAAGGTTCAGGAGCCTGACTAAAACCAGCCAGGCAAAGAATCTCTGTCACTCCTCCTCATGGGTATCTGCAGATGGAGCTGCAGTCAGAACAAGGTAGGGAGGGTGACTTGCTTTTCAGGCCTATTTATGTGGCACTGATGGCTGCAGCAGTCCAAGTGCTGTCTGTGTGGCCTCCGATCTCCACATGAGGCACCTTATCTGACCCTCTTGCCCCACTAAGGGAAGTAGGCGGGCTGAGCACCTGTCTGCACTGTGCCCTCTGCAGGCTTGTTTCATTGAGCCTTCCAGGTCCCATTTCACAGACCCCAGAGAGGTCAAATAACACAGCCAAGGCTACTTCACCAGCAAGGGTCAGAGCCGCCATGAGAGCCATGACTGTCAGATTCCCATGTAGCTGGAGCTGCAGAGCTGACTCCCCACAACACTCAGGCCACCGACCAGCACTTCTGGGCCAACGTCCACGTCTTCTTACCTCACCTCACTCTCCTATGGGCCTACAAGTTGCTGGCAGGTAAAAAAAATCCCAAAATGATTCCCAGCTGACTGCTCTCCCTCCCCGCCCCTCCTTCCCAGTGCATCTGCCACTCTCCCTCCAATCTGATTACAGCTCACAGGGGGTGGGGGAGGGATGGAGCGGGCTGCACAGAGAGGGCCTCAGATAAAATTCAAAACACACGTGTGCTGCCTTGGCTCCAGTAACCCCAAGCCCTCAGCCCATGTGGCCCAGCGTCTCCCCCTCCTCTTCCCCGGCCCCACCTGTGTCTCTGAGCAGCTGCTTTCCACACTCAGCCCCTGCCAGGAGAAGCCAGCTGGGTCTCCAGGTCCTGAAGAACTCAGGGCTGGGAGAGACCCCCACACTCGGAGCCCCTCTGAAGGCAACAGACACTGAGACCCACAGAGGGAAGACAGTTTGTTCTGACAAAGGGCTGAGTGGGTACAAGACCCACCTCACGGGGAGCAGGAGAGGATCCAAGCCTGCGCTGATTAGAGAGCAGGCTTCCCCCCAGTTCTCTGCCGCCTGTCAGAGCTGTCTGCTGCCTCCTTCCCATCCACCCACTGAGGCCAGGGGGAACCTGTCTCCTCTCTGCTGTGCACCTGCTGCTTCTGCTTAACCCTTTCCGGGTTAGCCAGGGCTCAGCGACCCAGGGCTAGAACTGAAGAAGGGAAGGGTTAGCAAGAGCTGGCTCTGCAGACCGGAGCCCGGGCTGGGAACCAAAGGTGAGTCCAAGTGACGGGCTCTGCCTCCTGCTGTTTATATGGAACGTCCTTCTAGCAATCAGCTTGTGGCCTCCAAACATGTGGCTTCAATCTCTCCTTTGAAATATGGCGGCTGGGGGAGCCGCCACTGCCAACACCACGGGATGGCTCTTTGTGCAGCCCAGCTGAGCGCACGCTGTAAACAAATAGCTCTGCGGCTGCTCCTCCTGCCAATGGCGCTGCTCACTTGGTCTGCAGATGCGTTCCTTTTTGGGAGGGTGTGGTCTGGGATTGGCTGAAGGGTTGAGAAGGGCCTGGGCTTTATAGTCCAGCAGACTGAGTTCAAATTCTGGCTCAGTCACTTCAGAGCTGGGGGGCACAGCCTGGGCAAGTGACTTTGTCCCTGTGAGACCTAGTTCCTGCATCTGTGAAATGGATCAGTAGGGCTATACAAGAAAGCATGATGATGAATGGGTAGGCTTTTTCACAGGCTGGCACAGGGCATGCCAGCTTGTGCTCAGCCCTTCTAGTCCCTTACCATCTCTGCCTACCTCTCCCGAGGCCCTCCGTCTGCTTCTTGTTGGCTTGTCTCCTGTCTGGAGCTGCATTCTGCCTTCATTTGGTATTTCCAGACTGAGCTGAAGGAAAGCATTGTCAGAGGTGGGCCAGGTGTTTCTGGATTGGACCCTTCCCTTCTGTGGGCTTTGGGTCTCCAAACTGTAAAATGGTGGGGGGAGGGGGGCTGGACGAGATGCCCCATAGACATATCCAAATCTAACTCTCAGGGCCTCTAGGAGGAAAAACAAACCCCAGGGCATGAGGTCTCTGGATGAGGTGGAGGGGAGCTATAGTGCTGGCTAGGTGGGTGTCCTGTGAGCCGGGTGACAGGAGGGCTGCACTTCCCAGGCAGGTATACAGAGGGAGTCCCTACTCCACAAACTGCTGGTTAGCCCACCTGCCTGCCTCAGCCCACCTCATCCTCTTTGTGACAAACCACCAATAACCCAAAGTGCAGGTCCCATTAAAAGTTCTTCTTTGGGCGAGAGGAGAATGATGAGAACCCTTGTCCCACCCCTGCTTTGGAAACCCCCAGAATGCTGCTAAAATTCAGACTCTGTCAACATCTTCAGGGATGGGCCCTGGAATCCATATTTTAACCAGAACCTTGGTCATTCTGGGGTGCATCCAGGTTGAGACTCCATGATTGGTAGGGGGCCAGGATCCATTACTGGTCAGAGGTAAAGTTTTGAGGGTTTGCTCCGCCCAGGTTTACATCTGCTCCTAGCTGGCCCTGGAAACTTCAGCACCGCATTTCCCTTTGTCCAGCCTCTATTTTCCCATCTATTCAATGGAAAATAATTGTTCCTAGTTCATTAGGTTATAGTAAGGATTATATAGCACCTGTATTGGTTTCCTAGTGCTACCATAACAAATTACCATAAGATGGAGGCTTAAGATAAAAGAATCTATTCGCTCATGTTTCTGGAAGTCAGAAATCTGAAATAGAGATGTGCACAGCCCTCCACCCCACCCTGAGCCCCTGGGGAAGAAGTCTGCTTTACTCCTTCCAGCTTCTGGAAGATGCTGGTAATCTTGACCTGTAGTTGTAGCTTCTCAATTTCTGCCTGTCTTCACCTGGTTTTCTTCCCTCTCTGTATGTGTCTGTGTCCAAGGTTCCCTTTTCTTATAAGGACACTAGTCACTGCATTAGGGCCCACCTTGATCTTGTACAACTTCAGCTCAATTATGTCTACAAAGGCCATTTCCAAATAAGGTCACATTCACAGGTGCTAGGAATTGGGGGAGGGGCGGGTAGAATCCAAGCAAGTGCACCATTTATAAGGTACCAGACTGCGCAAAGAGCTCAATAAGTGGAGACGGCTGGCTGGATTGATACAGAGTAAAAGCAAGAATGGAGGATGCTGTGTACCATGAAGGGGGAGGGCCTGGCCAATGTTGACCTTGGAATCCACAGGCATTCCCCACCAACCCCCCAAGTTTGGACTCAGGACCAGAACCCTCTGCTGGCACCCAAGGAACAAGCACGACTGCTGGGCAGCCAAGATGGGTCTGGCAGAAGGTTTTGCCATGGAGTGATTGGAAGTAATGGTGGGGTGGGTGGTGGTGAGCAAAGCAGACGGCCCAGCTGGCATCTGCAGGCTCAAGCTGCAACACATTAGTCTGGAGTTGGGAGGGGAGGAGAGAGGCTGGGAGGGCAAAAGGTGGGAACTCTACGGAAACCCCGGAGGCCGTGGGCTGCAGCTGGGTGGAACACCTTGGATAAGCAATTTTGTGGAATCCTCCCAAACTCCAGCAGCTGATTATCTCATCATCCCCATTTTATAGAGGAGGATACTGAGGCAGAGAACTGAGGTCATAATCCTCCAAACCCGCGAATGCTACCTTCTGCAAAAAAAGAGACTGATTAAATTAAGTGATTAAGTTAAAGCTCTTGAGATGGGTTGGTTACCCCAGGTGAGCTGGGTTAGCCTGAGATCTTCTTCAGGGTCGTTATAAAAGGGAGGAAGGAACATTCAGAGTCCAAGAGGAAGGTGAGACAATGACAGAAATGGAAATCAGACCTTTGAAAATGGGGGATTGGCGGGATGGGGGGGCATAAACCAAGACCACTGGCACCGCTAGGAGCTATCAAAATCACAGAAACAGATTGTCCACTAGAGCCCTGCT
Source organism: Hystrix cristata (assembly GCA_004026905.1). Lineage (NCBI taxonomy): Eukaryota > Metazoa > Chordata > Mammalia > Rodentia > Hystricidae > Hystrix > Hystrix cristata. The sequence continues at coordinate 16,965 of PVJO010008213.1, read as the reverse complement.
GAAAACATGATTTCAGCTTCATGAGACTCATTTCAGATTTCCCACCTCCATGTCTGGGAATGCAAGCTCTTTTTTTGTTTGTTTTTGTTTTTGTTTTGTTTGTTTTGTTTTTGTTTTGTACCAGGGATTGAACTCAGGTCCTTGAGCTCGCTAGGCAAGCGCTCTACCACTTGAACTAAATTCCCAGCCCCCCACCTCCATGTCTGTAAGAGAAAACATTTGTCCTGATTTAATCCACTAAAGTGGTGGTGATTTGTTATAGCAGCAAGAAGAAACTAATGCAGCACTCTTCAACCACTTTCCGTCTCTCTTCCACTGTCTCTTCTCCCTGCTCCTCTTCTCTCCTATCTCCACCTCTTCTCCTCCTCCTCTTCTCCCTCCTCCTCCCCCTCCTCCTCTCTAATGTTCTCATCTATCAGATAACTCCAACTTCCTGGGTACTGTGGGGAATTAGAAGAAAAAAATGTGACAAAGGGTTGACTCTGGGTGATCCCTCCCTACATATGTGCTTTGCATACCGCCTGACACCCTGTAATCCACAGCTCTATCTGGACTCAGGCCAGTTACAGGGCACTTGTGTGGTAGAAGGGACCCCCCACTCCGGACACTCAAACAGACACAGACCACCCAGTGTTGCACCAGATGTCACTGGTGGGCAGACACGGACTGGCTTCACCAGTCTCTGCCCTGTTACCAGCTCTTCATCCGGGGACCCTGTGTTGGGCCAGGCAGAGAGTGAGTGACAGTCTCCCAGAAGCACTTGCTGAAGATACCAAACACCAGGGAAAACCACAGCTGGTCTTGGAGCTGTCAGGCTCTCAGACCCAGGTGGGCAGGCCCCCAGCAGCAATTCACTCTAAAATAAGAGGAAGCATAATTACCCACTCTTCTCCATGTCCAAGGGAGACTCCCTCACCAGCTCGTCCTGGGAAATCAAGCCCTGTCTTCCTGAAGTTGCTATTCCCCAGCAGGGTTCTGGTAAATTAGCCAGCAGAAGGCATGTCTCCTGTGGGTTCATCAAAAGTTTGCCCACCTCTTGGATCAACTTTGGGGAAGAATATGCCTTTAGCTGCTCATCTTGGACAGTGTTCTGGATAAAGGAATAATAATCTTTCCTTAGTTCTTCCCTTATGTGTCGGTACTATACAGAAAAAAAGCACTGCGTATCTCGTATTTCAGATGCGAAAGCTAAGGCTTGGAAAGAAGCGGTGGACACAAGGTGACAAAGCTAGGACCAGAGGCTGTGGCAGTGCAAGCAGCTGCCATGTTTCTTAGAGTTGTTGTACTTTGCTGTCCTGCTGCATATCGGAGCTTTGCAGAAAACAGTCCTCTGGAAGCAGTGGCTGGGGGACTGCTGGGAAAAGGCTTACAGGTGCCATCCACTTTATTGTTCACTGAAACTGCCATCTGTCCTGGTTGATAAATAAGAAAGGAAGAGTGCCAGGAAGAGTTTAGCTTCTCTTTAAAAAGGAAATGCCTCGTCTTTGTGCACAGTGAAGAATTATATAAATATTTGTGTTTCTCCTTTTGCTCTAGCTTCCAGGAAACAGTCAGATTACAGTCACTACAGCTTTTCAGACTTTGTGTCCTGAGTACATTTCACCTTCTTCCACACTGACCCACTGTGTATATGGGCCTTCTTATGGTCCCAAATGCCTGCTCGTGGTTTTTCTGACTTGTGTGTACTACACCACAACAACTACTTTCCAGAATAAGATAAAGCATTAAAAAAACACAATTGGCTATTGTTAATATTATTATTGAATTTTTCAAAGCTTCAATGTATTGGGTATAGACTGATCAGAACAGGACTTGATCTGATGGCCAAACATTTAGGCAAAAATTGAGACTGTCCAAGCATTCGGAAGTGTCACCTGTTAACAAATACTGTATGTATCGAGCACCAACTACCTTCAATCCACAATTTGTGGAAATTTGACTTACAGTAGTTAAACTTTATGATGGCATGAAAACAATAGTCTTCAGTAGACGCCATACCCTAATTTTGGTCTTTTCCCAGGCTCTCAATATGACCCTCTCATGGCACTAGTCAGACACAGCTCTCAGTGAGCCCTGAAGTCACTAGCGGAAACAATAAGGCACCACACGTACTGTACTGCCAGTGTCAATAAAACACATGAGTTACCCGAGGCTCTGCTGTAAAATTGACTACACTGATGAATTGCCCAGCTGTAGGTTAATGTAAGTGTTCTGGGCTCACATAAGGTAGGCCAGCTACCTTAAGCCATGACGTTTGGTAGGTCAGGTGTGGTAAATGCACTTTCAACTTAATGGTATTTTCAATCTTTTTTATATTTTCAATTTATGACGTGTTCATTGAGGTGTTACCTGACCATAAGTTGAAGAGCATTTATAGATGACAAGCTTTGTTTTAGATGCTAGAGACAAGGGTAAACAAGGCATTCCTTCACAAGAGAGAGACAATAAATCCATAGTGATATAACAGTATCATTTTAGATGAGGACAAGTGCAAAAAGTAATGGTACAGAGGGAGAATTTGAAATGGGAATTCTTCAGGCAGGCTGGAGTTTTCCTTGAAGAAGTGACATTGGAGATGAAACTGCAATAAGAAGGAGGAGCTGTGCAAAGCCCTAAAGGAAGAAGACTATGGGCAGCAAGTGCAAAGGCCTGCGGTCAAGACGAATGAGATGCATTAGAAGAAACTTGCTTCAGGAATGTGGGAGATGAGTCTGGAGAAGGGGCAAGGGCCAGATACAGGATTTAGACAAGTTTCCCTAAATGGAATTAAATAAAAAGTAGATTTTAAAAATAAAATACGTAACCTGACTACAAGTAAATTAAAGTAAAAATTCATAGCATAAAAGTATCTGGAAAATCCCTCAATATTTTGAAATTAAGTATATTTCTAAATAACCTTTGGGTCAAAGAAATAATCACAAAAAAGAGAGAAAGTAGAAAATATCTTGACCTGATTGAAAAGGAAAATACAACATATCAAATTTACTGAAATATAGATAAGGCAATGATTAGAGAAAATGTTATAGCATTAAAAAGTTATTATTAGACAAGAGTAAGAGTTCCAAATCAATTCCTGGGTTTCCCGCTTAAGAAAAATAAAGAAAGTAGAGCAAATTAAAACACAGTGTAGAGTAGGAATGAAGCAATAAAAGCTAGATAAAGATTAATTAGAAAAGAGAAAAACAATAGAGAAAATAAATGAAACCAAACATGATTATTTTTAAAAAAATTAACAAAATTTATACATTTTAGCCAGATTGATAAGGAATAAAAAAAAAAGGAAGGGAAGACACAAGAGTCAATATCAGAACTAAAAGAGGGAACATAACTAAAAATCATGAACTCTTTAAAAGCACAGTAATAGAATGTTACAGAAAAATTCTGACAATGCATTTAACTACTTTGGTGAAAAGTACAAATTTTCTGAAAGACACAAAAAACCGAGGTCAATCAAGAAGACACAGATAACCCAAATAGCCCTACATCAACTAAAGAAAATTGAATCTGTAGTTAAAAATCCAGCCACAAATAAATCTCAAGTCCTCACGGCTTCAACAGTGAACCTGACCAAACATTTAAGCAAAAAATAGTAATACCACTTTAACATAAATTCTTCCATAAAAATGAAAGAGGAGGAAGTATTTTCCAACTTATTCTATGAAGCCAGCTTCAAAAGTCCCCATATAAAAACCAAAGACATTATAAGAAAACTACAAACGAATGTCTCCTTGTATATAGACACAAAAATTCTTAATTCTCTTAGCAAATAGAATTTAAAAAGATAATGTAGCATGACCAAATAAAGGTTTTCCCAGTAATAAAAATTGGTTTAGTGTTCAAAAACCAATGGATATCACCACATTAATAGACTAAAAAGAAAATATGATCCTTCCAGTAAAAGCAGAAAAATCATCAACAAAGTTTAACATTCATTTCTAGGGGCAAGGGAGAAACCTCCCAACTAATTAGGAATAGAAGAAAAATTTCTCCAACTGTTTAAAGTCTTTATGAGAAATGTACAGATCAGTTCATATTTATCACGTGATGGGAAAACTAAAGGCTTTTTCCATAAAATCAAGGCATAGACAAACCAAGCAATGATGTCTGTCCTCACTGCTTCAACATTGTTTGGTGATCCCAACTTGAAAAAGAAATAAAATGTATAACATAAATAAATAAATAAATAAATAAATAAATAAATAATAGATAAGGTAAAATATCCTTGATTTGCACACAGCATGCTCATCTATGCAGAAATGCCAGTGATAGAATTTCACTATTTAATAGAGATGACATGGTAGGTTGGTGGGAAAAGATAGGGCCATTCTATAAGTGCAGCAGGAAAACCTAGTTATCCATCTGGAAGAATTAAAATTAGACCCCTACCTCACACCATACACAAAAATTAATTCCAGGTAGACTAAGGAGTTAAATGGCAAATGCAAAGTTTTAAAAAGAAAATATAGGTAAATATTTTTAAACAAAATACAGAAAACATTAATTCTAAAATAAAAGATGGATGAATTTGATTAACTTTAAATGAAGAGTTTTGGTTAAATGATAGACCACGAACAGGAAGTGTTTATAAAACACACACAAAAAAACCCTGAATGTATTAGTATACAAAGTATACAAAGAACTTTTACAAATCAATAAGAAAAAGAAAATAATTATTAGAAAAACAGACAAAAGATAGGAAAAGTGATATCAAAAAAGAAATGTATGTGTCTAATAAAATCATGAGATGTTCAGTCTCACTAGTAACAGGAAGCAGGTCTACTTGATGTTGCAAAAATTAAGAAATTAGACAATATTAAATTTTGTAGCTAGTTGTGAACAAACTATCTTGAACAGCAGCTCCCTTCTGTATTGCTGGTCAGAGTAAGAATTGGTACAATTTCAAAATTAATTTGGCTTTATCTTATAAATTGAACTTTGTGTAACCTAAAACACAACATAATTTCCATCCTAACTGCAGACTCAACAGAAACTCATTAGAAGGAACATAAATGCCTATCCCCAGGAGAATGGTTAAATAAATTGTGGTATATACACAGATGGTTATTTTACAACAATAAAAATGAATAAGCCACAGCTCCATGCAGCAACATGGATGGATTTTAGAAACATACGTTAAAAGAGAAAAAGTAAGTCTGGGATTTCTGGAACATGCTTTTTGTAACAAGAAAAATTTAAACAACATATTGTTAGGCCATGCATATGTATCGGGAAAACTATAAATATCTATGTTCCCAAAGCAAGAAAATGGCACATACAAAATTCAGAATAGAAGTTCCTTCTAGGGGGACATAGGAAGACAAGTAAAAAGCACATAGAGAAATGTAAGTTGGTGAGGATGATCTGGGGCTGGGTAGGGTGTTGGGTTCATGGTGTTCAAATAATTGAAAAAGAACCACACATCAACCAAAAATGATAGCACATTGTTGTGTTAGCTTTCCAACACTGTAACAAATACTTGAGATAATCAGCTTAAAAAGAGAAAAAGTTTATTTTGGCTCACGGTTTCAAAGATTTCAGTCCATGATCGAGTGTCTCCAACATTTGGGGGCTGTGACGATGTAGTACATCATGGCAGGGGTATGCAGTACAGGAGGCTGCTTACTTCATACTAACTAAGAAGCAAAGAGAGAGGCAAGAAAGGCTCAGTTTCCCCTTCAAGAGTGAGACCCCAGTGATTTAACTTTCTTCCTTTTGTCTCTATCTACTAAAAGAGCCAATGGCTCCCAGTGAATAGTACCATGCGTGGGACCAAGCCTTCAACATAGGTGCCTTTGAGGACATTCAAAATCCAAACTATAACAACTACAAACTACAAAATTATGATGAATCTAATTATATACTCCAAAGTAGACTAAATCAAATGCTCAACACAGTCTCCGCCATATTGTAAGTACTCAGTAAAAGCCAGCTGTAATTACAGTTTCTAGTCTTAGCCTAAGTGACTATTAATTGTTCAGCTCATATATCGACTCCTCCAGGAAGTGTTCTCTGCTCCTCCAGGCTAGATCATGCTTTCTCTAACCTTAGAGTTCCCCCTTTCCCAGCAGCTTAGGCCAATTTAGATAGTGACCCTCTCAGTGTGCATAGAAATGAGCTGTTTATTAACTGCCTGCCTCATCATACTGTGTGATTCACACAGCAGCTGCCATGGTCATCTCTTAATTTCTAGCCCTTGCTTTCTGCCTGGCACTCCATACAGTTTGTGGGGTGGACAGGTGCATGAGTAAGTAGCAGGCAAGACCGTGCTGGACCCTACAGAAGGGGAGGGATCAGGGACTGTGGCAGCATCTTAGAGGGTCGCAGCAGGTAGGGTGTCTTAATCTGTATTCTTTTGCTAATAACACAATACCACGGACTCGTTATTTTAAAAAAGAGTCTTGTTACAAAAAAAAAAAAAAGAGCTTTATTTTGGTTCATGGATCTGGTCCAAGATCAAGAGTCCACATCCAGGGATGACCTCCTGGCTCAGAGAGTCCTAAGGAAGTGCAGAGCATCACATGGTGAGAGCCAGGACGCGTGCACGTGTGTGTGTGTGTGTGTGTGTGTGTGTGTGTGTGTGTAGCTGCTGGTCTCTGTCTCTCTTCTTATGAAGCCACCGGAATTCAATCGGGGAGGCTCCACTCTGATAACCCTGTCTAATCCTAATCACCTCCCCGAAGGCCACACCTGTCAACACCATGGTCAGATTAAGTTTTCCACTTTCTCAATACTTCACAGTGGGAATTAAACTCCAACATGAGTTGTGGAGGAAAGGAACCATTCATATCATAGCACAGGGGCAGATCGAATATGGCCCAGGGGCATTGTTCAGCCCAGCATGCAGGAAATAATGTGCTATGCTGTCTATAGGGAATTGAAAAGCAATAACAAAACTGATTTACAAGTTTTTTTTATTTATCACCATGTGCTGGTAATTCTAAATAACATCAGTGGTAAAATACTGCTCCCAGCCCCTCCCCCATTTTTTGTTGGTCGTCATTCCAAAGAACTTAATGCAGCAATTATTGTTGAGTTTTAAATATGAGTAACCTTCTTATGAGCACATTTTTATCATTCCTCTTTTGTTATTAATTTTATTCCATGTGGAAGTTTGGCAAGCGCCCCTCCTGCAGCTACATGTGCTCATTTTGAGACTAAGTTCCTAAAGGTTTGGGATCATTCAAACTTCCTTCAAGCACAGCTCACAGGTCATGTACAATCCACACGGCACCAAAGATTCTTACAAATAGGCAGATGCTAGCATCTCAGTGGCAAACGAGTGGCTGCAAAGACGAAAGCAGGCTGCTCCAGTCCCATCATTCTCCAGGACCGCTTCAAATTGCAAAGAGAACGTTTTCAAGTGCAAATTTTAGTTTGTGCATGATATAGTTTACCTAACTTGAATACTATCTTTAAAATCAAAATTTAATATTCTAATTGTCAATGTTTGAAACTGAAGACTAAACGAAGAGTGATTATTACTGATTATTATTTACTTATTACTGAAAATAATTTTGAAATATAGAAGATGGGAGTGTTAAAAAAAAAGATCTGCCCCAGGTTCGGGTGGGTACTTCAGCTCTCCCCACCATGCATTCTTCAAAACTGTACCCCCAGGTAGGATAGGCACGCCCATCTGCGCCTGCTCTGTGTACCGGCCTGGCACCCACGGAAAGTCAGGGGGGCAGGCAAGGGCGGCCACAGTGATGGTGACAGGGAGGCCAATGCAGAGGCCCAAGAGAATGGAGGAGAGGGTCCTCCGGGCCAGTCAGTGAAGGCCTGGAAGGCTCCCTGGCAGATGAGTAGAGACAGGCTCTCCAAGCATATCAGAGGTGGGGTCTTTAGGGATGATGGCCTGGAGCTCTCCACCACGGGCTCGTAAGGCTAAGAAAGAAACTCCTCCTCTACCTCTCATTTCCTGTGTGACCTTGAGTAAGTTACCTCTTAAGCTGACATCTACATCCGAATAACAGGGAGAGTAATAATTCTTTCAGTACAGTTCTGTGGAAAGAACTAAAAGTGTTTACCCCTGCGGCTGGCATGAGAAAGCTAGCAATAAATAATAGCTGTACTTATTATTTTTCCAAAATACAAAAGACAGAAGTCCAGAGAGGAATAAGGATCCTTCCAAGGTCACAGCAGGTTGATGACAACGCCAGGACCAGAACCCAGGCCTCCTGATGTGAAGCCTGGTGCTCTGTGTACTGTAGTATCTGGTTAAAGATGTATTTGGGGCCTTCCAGAACAGGGCCTATGTGTGGCACCTTCTGTTGCCAGGAGCCGGGGCAGGTCTGAGTGCTCTCAGCCCCTATCCTGGCACCTGCCTCATTTCCTTCTTTAGATAAGCTCTGCCTTGCAGTGGGGAACACAGGCTGATATGGAGAGAGGGGCAGGGGGGAGCATTGTGTGTGAGTGTGGCAGGTACTGGCTTCAGATCTGACCCAGAGGTTCAGGAGAACACCTAAACATTGTACCCACGGAACTGTGTGTTGTGCTGCATGGTAGTGTGGTGGGTGTTCTCTGAGGCACAAGCGAGGGGCAGTAACTACATGATCAGACAATGAGCCAGGCAGAGAGTGCACTGAACGTGACCAGATCAGACAGTTTCTTGGGCTGGAGCAGGTGGCCAGGCCAATATCACATGCAGAAAAACTACTACCTTCTCTTCAGTTCCAGATCATGGCCATTGGCAACCCCGAATGTGTCCTCTGTCAGATCAGAGACTACTTAGCACGTGCGACACTCTCCAGACACCTGCTGTAGCCCAGCCCCTGTACAGGAGACCTCTGCTGGGCTGAGTGCTGTCTACTCTGTGCTGAGTGCTGGAATAGAGCAAGACACCCAGCCGAGAGCTCCTGGAGCAGCTACGCAGTGATCAGGGGCCTGTAGGAACCTAGCGTGGTCTGAGTCAGCTTCCCGGGGGTGGGAGGACAGGTGATTTTCCCGACTGGAGAGAGTGATGGCATCCAGGAAGGTGTGCTCAGTGCTGCCAGAGAGTTCTGGGAAACTGCTGTTGCCATGCCCATGGGAACGCTGTTAGAAGGAAAGAGTGTTGTTTGAGGACAAAGGGTGCAGAGATAGGAAGGAATCGCAGCTTGCTAGCAAGCTATCAGAAGTTCCATAAGGTAGGAAGGGTGGCTTTTGTCCTAATGAGCCCAAAGGAAGGTCTGGGGGTGATGGCTGAGAGGCCAGGGAATTACGGCCACCCCAGAACCTGACCCCCCAGCATGTGCTGGAGTCTCTGTGGCACCACCATTCCCCTTGCTCTGGAGCCTGAGGGAGCCCGGGGGGCACCCCTGCACTGCTCTCCACACCCCTCGGACTCTCACCGGCTCAGTGCCTCTCCCCGCTGTGCCAACATTTTCCTCTTGTGATGGATGGAAATTTCCCTGCTTGGGTCAAGTCAAATTTCTCCTGATTTGTTGTTTTACACACACTGAGGCCGGAGGCGGATCCTGCATGATTCATAAAGAAAAACGCGCTGTCAGTGGAGAATAATTTATAGGCGACGTTTCCCCAGGCTCCAGATGTAACTCACCATACAGGGAGATGAGCAGGGGCCTTCGTCCACAGTGAGAGGCTGAAGTGGTTTCTCATGTTCCCAGACAGCCTGCCCCATGGAGATGTGAGTTTGTCAGTGAGTTTTGCAGAAGCTGCAGCTCTACTTGGTCATCTGATAGAAAACCAGACCCAGGTGACCAGGAGACAGAGTGGTCTGAGATCCTCAACACCCTTCTCTGATCTCCCAGCCTCTCTTGCCCCCCTGCCCAGAACCTCAGTGAAGTAAGTGAACTTCCCCAGTTCTTCTCCTCTTTAGAGGGCAGAGGAATGGGACAGGCAGCCACCTGATACCTGCCTGACCCAACCATACATTGTGTAGGTCACAGGGCTGCTGCGCATACAAATACTGATAGGCTCAAATCTGATTGGTGGCTACCAAGACTCAAAGGCTGCTGCGGAAAAAAAAAGTCAGGCACGGTGGCACATGGCTGCAATCCCAGAACTGGGGGAGGCGGAGGTGGAAGGGTTGCCATGAGTTTGAGGGCAGCCTGGACTACATAGGTCTCCTGGGTCCTGGGCAGAAAAAACGGTGAGAGGCCGGAACCCAGAGAGGGTTAGGGTACATCTGAGGATGGAGGGTAGGAACCCCAGGGAAGGATGGACTTGATGGGGTGGGCCCTGCTGGGGTTCAGCCTGATGTGAGCAGAGAATGCCTTGCCCACCCCAGTGCAGCCAGGCCTGCTTCCCAGCACTTGACGGTACTCCAGAACCTAGACCCACATGTCACACAAGCCTGTCCCCAATCCTGAAAAACTACTCCTTCCTTCGGCCCACCATTCTGCAGTGATTCTCCACCCTCCTCCCACTCTAGTTCACACCCGCTCCACACCGTGTCCCAGCCTAGGGTTTGCACTCTCACTGGCCACTCACTGGGTGCTATGCCCTGGGCTGTGGGCTTCTAGAGCCATATTTCAACAGCTCCTGTCTCCAGAAGCTACCTGTCTAGAGGAGAACATACCAGGTAGCCTCTTCCATGAAGTATGGCCAAGAGGCTCAGCAAGCTCCAAGGAGGGCTCCCCAGCTTTGCCCAGAGGATTCAAGGAAGGCAGAACTGGGCTTTGGAGAGAGAGTAGGAGTTTTCAGGACTGAAAAGTAGGAGAAGGGGGTCCCAGGGAGCAGAACACCATGTGCGAAGCAGAGGAGCAAGCAGCCATGCTAATTCATTGTCCTGGATGTGCCCAAGCCTTACCCCACTTGACAACCCTTCTTTACCATCTTCTCTCTGTCATTCTGTGGCCCTTCACTGCTGTAGTGCCGGAAGTCTCTTCCAGAATGCAGCCAGGGCCACGGGCCCCTCCAGGACTCCCCACCGCGTCCCCTGGTAAATATACTCAGGGACAGATGGGTGAGCCATAAATTAAGCCTTTTGGGGATGGCTCCTGCGGAATAAAAAGCACATTCAGTAGCAAGAGTATTTGTTTTTGTTTTCCTTCTCCGAGTAAATGGAAACACGCACTGACCTCACTTTTTTCATAAGTACAGTAGCTTTCCTAAGCAGCCTGCAGGCCAAGGGTGCCAGGAAAAAGTGGTGGAACATACAGCCTGGGGAACAAGGGCCTCAGTGGCAGCTGTGGCAGCCAGTGGAATACAGCTGTCAGGTCGCTGACATGAGTTTCCGAGGGTGGGGAGGATCCGCTGGGCCTCCCAGGGGGCCCTGAGCATTGCCAGCACGGGCCGGAGACTGTGTCCTCCCAGAGCACTTTCTAACACTGTGGACAGGGGCTGCCAGGCAGCAGGCTGGGAGGACAGAGGGCCCGGCTCGGCCAGCTGTGGCTGCCACCCTCGTGACCCTGGCTGGCCAGTGCACTTGCTGAGCAGAAAGTTCAGATCTTTTTACGAGGCCCTCCATTCTGACTTTTATCATCATAGATTACTATCATCCATCTCTGAACTATATAGAAATGGAATCATGAGACACATTCTTTTGTGTCTGCTTTCTCTTGCTCAGCCATATGTGTATGACTCCATAGGTCAGCAACCTATCCTTTTTCCTTATTGTGTAGCATTCTACTTCTTCTACTCCCCCAGTGCCTGCAGGTGGGCTAGTTTCTGGTGGGATCATCTTTAGTTTCTTCTTCCACCAGCATCTCTGTCACAGGATGGAGAAAACTGCATTTGGGGAACTGGGCTCATTATTCACTCAGGAGAGGACTGAACAAGAGATGTGGGCTAGAAGCTTCTAGACATTTTCTCCTGCAGGCCTGACATCTGCCAGGCCCTGGCCAGCCTCTTACCCCCCCCCCCAACAATGACACTCAGGTGCCCACGGTCGGCTGTAGAGAGGTTCTAATACATGCCGAGCCCCAGTGGCCAGTGTGAAGGACGTCGCGGGAAATGAGAGAGCTGCGGCTGGCCTCCAGGCAGTGACTCCACGACCAAAAAATGTGCTCTTGGCCAGCACCTCCTTCCTCTCTGCTCTCGGCCCTTTCAGGCGGTGGAGAGGAGTTGGCAGGCTGGGGTGCAGATAACGTCGGGAGCCCCAGGCCCTTTTCTGTCATCGCCTCCCCAGCGTGAAACCCAAGATCTTGTTTATTTATGGGGAAATTCTGTTCTGCTGCTCGACAAATGGTGTACAGGGGCCAGGGCACATGGAGCGTGGAGCCGGCCCAGCCAGGCCCCAGCATGCTGCGCTTGTGCTGATGCACGCTCAGAAGGGGAGCTGGCAGCCACTGGAGCCTCCTTCCCCTGAATGGCTGGAACCCTGGCTTCCCTGATATTACACAGCAGAAACAGCCCACGTGGCTCATCTTACAAGCCTAACGTGAGGCTTGCAGCAACACTTCATTGGGACTCACTTCTCTCCCTACCATCCAGGGGTGTGTGCATCAAATGAGATGGTCTATCTCAGTGCTCGGTTCTGGAGGAGGGAAATGAAATCTGCCCAAGGTCCACACCATGGCAAAGGTTTCCTTTAGTCAGCTCATTCAGTTCACCAAGCTTCTAGGTAGATAAGGGTGTCCTCATTTTTGCTGTGGGGCTAAAGTTCAGAGTAATGAAATAACTCATCCAAGGCACAGAGCTAGCAAGCATTAAGAGGTGTGACTCAAACCTTGGCTGTCTGACTCTGAGTCTGCCATCTGGGTGGGGTCGACTTGAGCACTCACTCAGAGAGAGCCAGTATTCAGCGATGGCAAACTCTGTATGAAATTGTTTGGTGTCTGACTGCAAATCTTTGTTCTCATCCTGTCCCCTTTAGCCCTCAATGGGGCATGTCCTTTGAATATTTTCCACGGGGTTTCTTGTTGCTTGTGATGGTTAATCTGCACCTAGATTCGTAAAGCACACTTCTGGGCTTGTCTGAGGTGGGTCACGGAGGGGTGATCTAGAGGACTCTGTTTGGCCTCTAGCCCTTTCTTCTCAAGACTTTTCTCCTGCTCCCTGCTGTTGGGATGCCATGAGTTGAGCAGCTTTCTTCAACCATGCCCTTCTGCCATGATTTTTATGCCTTGGAGACAGCTGACCATGGACCAAAACCTTTGAAACTGTAAGCCAGAATAATCCTTTTTTTTCCTTTAAATGGTGCACATGAAGTATTTTGTCCCAGCAACAGAAGTCTGATTAATACAGGCGTGACAGCCACTTGTGGACAAAGATTGCTCACCTTATTCCCGTTCTACTTTGGATTAATTTGAAAAACGTGGCACTAGCTGAGCCTTTCTCCAAACAAGGGTCAGATGCTCACCCCAAATCTTCTGATTGTGTTTCATGTGGATGTATGGACTGCATCATGACTGATGCAGAAGTGTGTGTTTGTGAAACTCCCTTTTCATCCACGTTGCCAGAGCTATGGACCCAAACAACAGGTAAACACTTTAACATGACAGAAGACCAAATGTATTAGCTATGAAGTAAATATAAATGGTTCAAAAGCTTGTACCAAAAGAAAATGACTTCCACTTCAAAATGACATACAAAGTCGTTCTTCCTTAAAAGTTTGCAAAATATATCCATACCAAATCCCAAATCTTCAGACTCATTACTGTCCTTCCTAGTTCACACAAACTCTTACATGTCCAATTTCTCTAATGTCAGCTTGTTTTATTTTTATTATAAAATATTTCAAACACATCTATCACTAAAATTTGATAGTTACTGATATTTGTCATTATTTGTTCTGGATCTTCTTTATAGGGTCCCATCCCTTCCTTCTGGGGGACTAAGTTGAAAGTGGTGTATATAATTTCCACAAAAGTTTAACATTTTTTCCTACATACAGATGTAATCACAGACTACATAAGGAATTGTGTGTTTCTAGAATTTATCTAAATATCACATAATAGCCTTTTACAAACTGTTTTTGGGAAAAAAATATATACGTATATGTCGAGAAATGGATGCGTTGCATTAATCTGAATGCCAAACAGTGCTCACTATGTAAATAAATAACAGGTTGCTTACAGGCTGCCCAGCAATGGGCAACCATTTCTGCTATTTTGCTATCATAAGCAAGTGCTTGGATGAATATCTTTGTCCTGTTTCCTTGTGTACTCGAGTCAGGATTTCCGTGATTTTATGGAAGTGGGATTTCTTGGTTGGGCTGGTCTTCACACTTCCCTGACAACGGTCATCTGCTTTCTGCTTCCCTCTCTAAGGATGCCGCTCAAGAGTTTTGTACACAGGATTCGACTGAGCTTGCAAAAAGAGAAGCTATGAGGCTGGAAAGAAATGTGAGCAGTATTCTGTAGAGGGAAAGAAGGCCACAAAGACTGTGAGCACTGCCATATTCTCTGCTGCTAATTCTGGGGACTGGAGTGTATGTGTCTCTTACTGTAGCTGGGGACTTTGGGGAACAGTTCTTGTTTTTTTAATCACAACCACATTGAATCCACACTGTAATCACATCATTTTGCCGGCATCCCATTGATGTTTATACCCATCCTTCGTTCCAGGCCGGGGCGGTGGGGGATGGAGGGCTTTAAAATACATAGAATCCTAGCCCACAGCCAGAAGTTCAGGTTCCTGAGTCTGGAAAAGACCTGGGAATTTGTTCTTCGAAAACTTTCCCATGTGATGTTGATGGCACCAGTCCTCACCCAGGCATCAGGAAGAATTTATCTAAACGGCCGACGATGCCTGTTGGTAAGGCTGTCACAGCCGCCGTCGCAGCCTCATTGTGGCTCAGCACTGACTTCGCCCATTTGTTCCGATGAGCATCACAGTGCACCTCTGAGCAGCAGTCTGTTACGCGGCCCACTGTGACATGTCCCAGCCAACCTCTCTGTGTTCCTCGTAGAGGCTCTCGATCCCTCTAGTCCACGCTCCTAGGAGAGCCAGCAAGGGACTCTATCTATCAAGCCAGCAGGTCACCCCTTCCCTTGTCCTTCTCATTTTCACCATTGTACTGGGTGGAGAAGAGGACCCAGGTGCACCATGTGTAAACCAAAGACTGTCCCCCTCCTCATAAAAATAGTGGTAAAAATGATACCAACGTAAATGGCAACTTGTGAAGAGGAACTCGTGAGATCCCCTTTTCAAGACAAAGAAACCGAGGCAGAGCTAATAGGTGGCACAGCTGAGATTCAGCCAGGCAAACTGGCTTCCACATGCATGAGCAGAACCTTCCAACTACATTCTGCTACTTCTATCTGGAGGAGGCAGTCTCCCCAGGGGCCACCATCTCAGAACGAACCCTGCCATGCTTCTCCTCTTCTGGCGGTATGGAGGGTCTCCAGTCTGTAGTCGCCTTTCTTATCTGACCTTTGCATTTGAAGTACATCGTCAATGTTCATACGTGAGTGATCACACTAATATCAACAAGATGTGTCATTGCCCGAGTCCTTGCTATGACTACATCCAGACACATAAAGAGACAATTTATTTGGATTATTGCATCACAACTCCAACCATCACCACCCAACACACACACTCATATGCACACGTATGCATATGCACACACACGCACACCACACTGCATGGGACCTCCTAACAGTCCCCTGTGAGAAAGCTTAGCTACAGAAAGGCGAGGTCACTTGGCCCAGGGTCACTTGGCCGCTCAGCTGAGCTTGGAGAGCTTCTCACCCCAGAGCCCTGTTCTTTCCACCACTTCTTGTGCATTCTAGCTTTCTTCAGAGTGAGGTCAGTGCACCACAATAGCAATAAAACTGCAGCAACAATACAGCCCCTCCCCGAGGGAGTGGAGCCCTTCCCCGGAACTGCAATCACCAGTTCTCAGGACTCTCCTTCCAAGAGCAGAAGGAGCCAGAGTGTCTTGTCTGTGGCTTGAACCGCCCCATCTGACTCGGCGCCTGGCACTGCGGCACTTCTTCCTGCCTGTGGCCCACTCCAGGCTCGCATCCTCTGCTGTCTTCCTGACCTCACGGCAGGGCCAGCTTCCTTCCATGCTCATCTGATACCGTCACCTCCTTCTCAGAAAGGGCCAGGGACTCCCTGTCACTATTTCCCACTCTCTGTGTGAAAGCTGCGTGAGCCAGCCCGCAGCACTTCCCAACTTGCAGTGAGAGCCATGCAATCATTGCTTCACAAATAGAACAAGTCTCACTCCAAGCTGGGGAAAAAGAGATACGTAAAACTAGCAATGGCACATATAAGGCCCAGTGACAGCCAGCCACTCCCCACTTGTGTAGGCAATGCTGGCACTCGCAGCATTCTTAATGTCAAAATCTCTCTAGATCTGACTGGCCGAAGGTTGGGGAAAACCTTTAGAAAGAGGACTTTTGAATGAATGCCAGAGCAGGGAGCAAAAAGAAGGCACAACAGAGAACAGAGGGGTGAGGGTGCAGAGCAGGTGGCCTGAAGGGAGCAGTCCCGCGTGGCTGCAGCCGCGAGCCCAGTGGCAGTATCATTGGAAGATGCTTGAACTTGAACGCTGCTCAGAGGCAGAAAAGAAGAGCCTGGCGCTGGCCCCTGGCCCTTGGCCCAAGGTCTCCCCACTCCCCTTCCTGACATCTAATCCTTTGATAAGGCTGGAGACAGAAACTATAGCAGAGAGGGAAGCAAATGCCAACGCTCTGAACAAAAAAGCTCCGAATATTGAGAGCTGGCCATTGCAGAAAGCCAGTCCTGAGTAAGCAATAGGAATGAGTTCCTCCCTCTTGAAGCCTTCGCTTTGGCTCATTGTTTTTATTAATTAATCTGTCCATTCATTGGATATTTAATAAGCACACAGTAAGGAGCAAAGTGTTATGGAGGCTACCATGGCAAAGTGCTAACACGCCACTTGTTTCCCAAGGTTGGGAAGTCAAACCATGTGCATCAAAAATTTGACCAGTATTACAAGGGAACGTAAGACAAACCTGGTGTAAGTTAGGTACTCAGTATCAAAATGTGTGCAAGGATAGTCACTGTGGTGTTGTTTAGAAGAGCAATAACTAGAAACAATGTAAGTTGCTACTGGTGGGGAAGTGGTTAATGAGCTATGATATATGAAATATTTTTCTTTGTTGA